>JAHLJT010008016.1:0-38125 GCA_031308135.1 Acheta domesticus
TTCAATAAAGTTCGTATCAACAACTGTATTTATGTTTCTACTTTTTTTTTACTTTGATGTTGATTCCATTATGATAATCCTAAATTTAATACACTAGAAATATATTTTCAAAATAATTGCGAAACACTAGTGGAAACAATATTAGATAAGTAATATTTGTTATGTAAGGTTTTAAGTTATTGAGAAAGAGTAATTTTAAGTCAAAGTAATATGTAAAAAAAAAATTCTTTTTCCCTCTTAAAAGGCACCGCAATGAGTAGAAGGCCTCTGGGCACTAAGACTTTTGGGGGACGATTTTTCCATAAAGCATAAAGTTTTTTTACTTTCTATTTACGTAGTTATAGTAGAAAAGCACTGAAATGCTGTAAAAGAACCCGGCTTTTTTTTTTACAGAAAAGATTGCTTGTGGGTCCCTGGCACCGAAAAATAAGTTCATTCTTGCTCCTTTTATCTTTCTACTATGTATAGTAAAAGGATGGGGAAGGGATCCTGGCGTTCAAGGAAACCTGCGCATTTTTTATGCTCCCCCACGTCACAGATTCTACTGTTTTATGACGAAAATAAATTAATCAAATCGAATGAATAATCTGCTACATTTATATATTTCCTGCAAATTCCTTTCTGACAAACCACTTCCACTTTCGCAAACCACTATTATACTATGCTCCGCAGTTAACAGTTCGAATTTTAATTGAAGATAATTTTCGAAACTTGATATTTATGGAAGAAACTTCTACAGTTGGCACAATAAATGAATAGGTATTAGGTAGGTAGGGGGTGGGATTCTAACTTACGACGTGAGAGGTAAGGTGTGTTTGTACGAGACATGGAAGGAATAAAACTTTAAACCGTAAAATACATATTAATATTAAATTTCTTTGCATAGAAGAAGGAGGAAAATTAACATATGTTCTGAAATATAATATAAACGTGCAAATTGCGTTTTGGAGAAAAATCTTGTAATTGTTAACAGCCACATATGTACACAATACTGCGCGAAAACTTCTAAAATTTTCAAAAAATGTCCCTAATTACTGAAAGAACTAAATATCGAGACAAAACTTTACTTGAAAGACATATCTCTAGCTGCAATGTTGTAAAGTAAGAAGACGCCGAAATATACACTCGTCATAAAAAAAGCTGCACCAGAAGAACGAGGGCGGATTGCGATCATTGTTGGAGGCAGGTAGAGGGGTACCACGAATAAAATTTGATTACATTTTCACGTTTGTAGGACCAATATTTACTGTGCTACACGCCCACAGACTATACATATTAGTTTCGCCATTTTGGCAAACACATGCGTCAGACGCGTGGCATGGAGTTGTACAGGTCTCTAATGGGGGTCCTGTGCTAGTACATGCCATGCAGCCGGCACCTGAGCGCGCGGTTTTTTTTTTTTTGTTGGTGGGCGGGTTGATGGGGGTAGGGGGTAGGGATTCTGTTCGCCGCTCCGCCGTTACGGCACTCCAACATTCTCGATAGGGAAAAGGCCCGGCAATGCGGCTGGCCTCATGGCAGACGTGTCCACGGCTGCAAGGCATGCTCGGAGATGGCTGTGTTATGCGGACGCGCGTTTTCCAGTTGAAATAGGGGATGGGCGTGGGCGTTCACGAAAGGCAGGGCCACCCGGCAGGATCTCCTGAACGTACCGTGCGGCTGTCAAATTGCCCCAGAGGAACACTAACGGTGAACGCGGCACCCTAGGATACTCGCCCCACACCATCACAACAGGCTGGCGGGACGTATGATGGGATACCATAAACCGCTCGTGGTGACGCTTCCCACTCCGTCTTCAGACACGGACCCTGTGGTCGACTCCTAAGACAGAAGCGGGACTCGTCGCTGATGATGACCCTCTGCAAGTCTGCATGGTCCCAAGTCCGTCGTTCCCGACACCAAACGAGTCTGTAGCGACGCTGTGACGGGGCGTGGGGAGGCGCTGGACGGGAGTGTGAGGGGCAGGCGTCGTAACGGTCAGCGTACGGCGAGCCCCGCGTTGTACAACCGCCTGCAGTGATACTGGCACTGACAGAATGTGACAGTGGCAGGCTGCACAGCCCGCTGAATCACCGCTAAAGCACCTATCGTTGCCGTTGGATCTGGTCGCGCCGTCGGTCCTCTCTCCTCGTGGTGCGTGGCGGACGTCCAGATCCGCATGTTGTGTGTGCGTGCCTTCCTCAATCCACTGCCGCCAACAGTGGGCGAAGGTGGAGTCCGTACGACCGGTCTGGCGCCCAATACGGCTACAGAGCACCAACCTGCCTCCCACACACCCACGATGCGGCCCCCCTCAAAAGCTTCTATCTGGACAACCGGTTTTCGAACGCGTCGCCTAGGCATAGGGTACGTGCAGGTGACGCTGTGGCAGACGATACCCGATGTCGCAATGGCCAGCGCGGCCGTTTTGAGACTCTCTTTTCCTCGGCCGGTGGGCGCGACGTCACGGCCTTAATCCCCCGACCCCCCAGTGCGCGGCAGACCGTGAAAACGAAATCATTGGCTTAGTGAATAATGTGCAAAATACCCCACCAAGTTTACAGCGGATCAGTAGGGTCCTGCGGGGTGCAGCTATTGCGACGATGAGTGTGTGTGTTTTGTGTATGTATGTATAATATAATGAATATTATGTAATTTATTACAAATATTACCTGTATTCTAGAATTTACTGGTTAAAAAGTTGCCAGTACATTATGGAAGATAAAAATTGACAAACATCGCAATAAAAATAGTGATGCTCCAAGAAAGAAATTACAAAATTGCAAAGTAACTATAATTACTTTGCTAAAGCTAACAAAACTTGTAAACAGACCTTGGTTTCTCAGTGACAATCAACAATTGATAGATTTTGTGATCATGAAACTAAGGACATTGTCCCCGAAGGGAGACAAAGCATTCAGCGAAGCAATTTAAACGAATTATTATTAGTCATGTGAAATTGGGATAACAGTTGAGAATACGTGAGGTTGAATCTAATTGAGGGCGCAATATTTTTAGGAAACTAGTGGTGCTACAGAATGGCACAGACTTTTTCGTCGTGAAGTTTATTAATTTCCTTGGTGTGAATTGGGCTTTATGGTCTTTTCCACATTCTCATGCCAGCTGCCATTTATCGCCACTCAAAGTATTTTTTTTTCTATTTTTCGGTTTCCTAATAGTAGAACCGAAATTTTACTTAGGAATATTAGAGAAGAGTGAAATCTCCTCCTAAAAAGCAATTTTCATTGACTTCTTTTGGAATTCGAAAACTTCATTTGAATTCAATGGAAGCACTTAACTCGCAAATGCAACAGTGTTTACAAATTGTTGAAAATGTACATAATAACGGCAAAAGAGATATTTAAAAAAAAATACATTTATGTAATTTTTGAAAAAAGAAAAGAATACAGCAAAATTAGCTTTACGCCATATTAAACAATTAGTACTATCTGCTTGAAAACTTTAAAGAAAAATGTGGAGCCATTTTTGAATAATTGGCATTCGAACGATTCTAAAATTCCGGGATTTGAGTTCATTTTCACAGAAAAATGTTGATTTTCGATAAACTGTGTTTGACATTATTTAAAGCTCATCTGCTCATAACTACAGTAATGTGATCACGTTGACGCTAACGGCGTGAGGGATAAGTTACAAAAATGTAATTTTTGTAACTTATCCCTTAAATATTTTCAGCCAATTAACCTTTTGTAATTTTCGAAAAAATATACAGCAATATGGCGTTCATGTCATGTTATAAAGCACATTTAGTCCTAACCGAACCAAAAGCTTGAAGAAAGAAATTAGAGCGGTTTTCGAGAAAATCTTCTATTTGCAATTTTTTAACATTGTACATATTGCACGCAATATTGCGCGAAAACTACTAAAATTTTCAAAAAATGTCCCTAACCTTACTGAAAGAAGTAAATATGGAGATAAACTTTTACTTGAAAGCAATACCTCTAGCTGTATTGTAATTGTAGGAAGACTGCGAAAAACTCCATCTTTTGGAATTTTCGAAAATTCAGAGCAAACAGTGAAAATCAGACCTATGCCACCTTTATAAGTGTACTTTAGTCTATTCTCATAAGAAATTTAAAGATAAAGATTGGAGATATTTTTGAGAAAATTTTGAAAATGTTCCTAGGGCTTCATTTAAAGTACCCCCAAATTTTAACTAAGGTTTTTCGAAATTGCAGCGCCTCGAATCCAGACCGATTGACCGGCGAATATCTATACTGGAAAAACTCCTACTTATGGTTTACGTGCTAGTGATGTTCACAAACGGACGGACGGACGGACGGTTTGCCGTCAATTGATTTTTCGGTATCAAGGACCCATAATACCGGGGTTATGGCTACACCATGTGTTTAGAGGATTCTTTCTCAATTATGTAATTGAATTTATCCACTTTTTCATTATCTTGGTCCGGCAATGAGAATTTTTGCTGAGAATTTGCCATTTTTTTCGCGCAGCATTGCATAACTTTCTCTATACTACGTTTATTACTCCGTATATATGCACTTAGTAAGTAAGAAAGTAAAAAGGTATCATGTTTTGAAAATGCTCTAGTTGTCAAGGGATAATATTTTTGGAAACAATACAGAAATAAGGATCAGACGTTAGGAATTCAGAAATAGTTTCAGTCAAAAGCGAAAATAAAATGTTTGGCTTCGGCGGGAGACGCATCTACGTCGGGCCCCACAACATCTTGCGCAGGGACACATGGCGGTGGTTCCGCGTTGGTCTGAGGGGTCACAATGCCTCTCGTCCGTATGTAGATGGTGCGATGGAACACAAGATGTGTACTCATATTTTAAAGGAAAATCTCCTCGCTAATTCCTTGGAAATCTGTTTTGGAAATAAATTTGGGTTTCAACATGACAGTGATCTAAAATATAAAGCTTTCAATACTCTATTATGGCTGCTCCATAACACGAAATAACAAATACATACACTTTCTCAATTCGATATTAATTCTGATATATATTGATCATATGTGGTCAGTTCTTAGAATAAATAAAAAATAGAGTGTCTAATGAACATATTCTTACGTTCTCGTAAGAGAATGAAGTTTAATTGACACAACGACTAAGGTAGTGGCTGGTGAAATCGATGCCGAGAAAACTGGAGGCAGTAATGAAAGAAAAAAGGAATCCCTACACAGTACAGTATTAAATAGCGAAATAGTTGTGTTAAATATAAGTGTAAAATTAATTTTTCTACGCTCAAAAACGCGGTATATTTTGCAAATATAATATAAAACACCCTTCTTCGCGAGAGAAATAACTGAAGTAAATATTCACCTTAGTGAAGTACGTTCTCAGCCTTACTAATAAACGCGGAGTAATATTTAATTCTGGAGTAAGCTAAAAGTAGGCAAAATTACTTACAAACATGGAATAACGGAAGAGTAGCGTAAGCTGGGAGTAAGGTCGGAGTAGTTACCATGGCAACCGCTGTTCCCAGTCGACCTCACGTTTAAGTTCGGAGTAAGCATGAAGTTGCGCTTATTCGGCGTGGCGTCCATATTTAGTTTATGCATTGTCCGCCAAACTGGATATCGGAGCATGCGTACTACGGACCCTGAATTCCCACCATCGCCAAACTTCGACCACGCGCCATTTACGTTTCCGTCTGATTTCTGCATAGCTGTTTTGTCTTCCGCTCTCTGTATTTTGACTCTGCTTTCTTTTATATTTTATTGCTTCTTGGTTTTTGGTGACTTGGCTTTCGTTTGGATTTTTCTTCTCGTTATTGGAACTTGACCCTGCTTCGTTTTACGGTAATTCTTGGTTTTATATTTTTTTCTTTCTTTTATATTTTATTGCTTCTTGGTTTTTGGTGACTTGGCTTTCGTTTGGATTTTTCTTCTCGTTATTGGAACTTGACCCTGCTTCGTTTTACGGTAATTCTTGGTTTTATATTTTTTTCTTTCTTTTATATTTTATTGCTTCTTGGTTTTTGGTGACTTGGCTTTCGTTTGGATTTTTCTTCTCGTTATTGGAACTTGACCCTGCTTCGTTTTACGGTAATTCTTGGTTTTTCGATTTTTTGACTTGGCTTTCTTTTGGATTTATCTCGTGGATATTGGAACTTTTGATTCACTGAAGAATGAAGAAGAGAAGCCGAAGTGAGAATGGGGAAGTTACAGAGAAGGTATGTATATTATTTAATACAAATGAAACGTTTTAGTGTTTTTGGAAACAAGGGCAAGGGCAATAACACTGCCATGAATAAAGCCAAAAATTACTGAAAAGTATATAAAAAGCCATGCGTATCATTGGTTTTCAATCTAGTCTGTTCTTTTCGTTAATTGATATGCTTTACGTTTGATCAGGTTCAATAATCTAAATCATAGGGTGGGAGTTCTGGAACAGTTAAAAATTTAGTGGAAAGAAATGAAGATAAAATCAAAGAAAGAAATTTCTACATTTAGAAATTCTACCAAAAAAAACAACAAAAAAACGGCGGTGGTCCAATGCCGACGATGCAGTCGCAAGAGGTCATGATGGTAGAGGAACTGATTCCACTGGAATTCGAAATTGGAACGATCTTGACTGTGATGTAAGTACTTTACATTACTTTCTCTTATTTATTCAGCGTATACAGAGTGTTCAGAAGCTCCCGTTACAAAATAATACCCCAAATTCTGTGTTGCACGTCATGAAAAATAGCAGGTTCAGTTTCTCCGAAAAAAAAATTGTCTTTGAGAAAATTGAGTTTTACAATCACTTCCGGCCGCGAAATTCAAACCTGCCGCTACGACACTGCAGACGGCGGCGTCTCCTGCGCGGAGCATTTCCTCGTTTCTCCGCGTAGACGGTGAAACAGTCGAGTAATATTCTCTAAGGAAAGCATTGAGTGGCTTACACTAGAATACGTTAATAGTACCAAATGTTTGTAGGTTCTGTTCAATAAATATTGTAAATGTATTTATTGAAAATCCAGTTTTGTTCAAAATGATAACCACGGTACACGGCGGCGTAAACATAAATGATGAACACATCCAACATTTATGAAAAATATTGAATCTCCTGGAATGCTCGATTTGTTATTTTTAGCACATATCCATAAGAACTAGTTCCTTGGGCTTAAGATTGCCACATTCGTGAAGATTATTCTTAATGTCGAGATACACTAAAAAGCGTTTCGGAAATGAAATATTCCTTCATGAAAATATCGAATTATCTCTGGGCACGGCATTTGAATTGATGCTTCAGGCAGTCATTTTGTGGAGCTGCAGGTCGAATAGTGCATTGAAGAAACTTTACAGGAGGCACGTGGGCAATTAACCAATCCCACAGATCAATTTTAACAGAGATAAAATGGCGTTGCCTTATGTGCCACACGCCAATGAATAAAAAATTGAAAACTAGTATATTCCTGGCGTGAAAGGGTAAAAACTGAGAAAGACTGTGATGTTGCATTCCGTGGTGTACAAATATTTCAAAAGAACTCATTTTCGCACGCAAAAGTTCGACCGAGGTTCACTGAGGATACCGGACGGGTGCCATTTACCGACCGGATACCGACCGGTATTATGGTCGGTGTTCTTGCATTTGTCAGTTGCTAGGTCGCGTCACATCGTGGTTTATATCGTATGGCAAACAGGCGCGTGAACCTGCCACCGCCGCCAAGTAATCCGCCCTTTAGCCGCGTGTCAGATTTGCCTCAAACCAACAGATTGCGCAGTTCAAGGCCCGGCCCGCAGAGTGATCATGACTGAATAAGCACTTGCACGGAGTCATCTTTGGGGTTAAAAATTGATTCTGTTGCATAACAGTTTTTTTCCTGTTTGCCTATTTTCGTAATTGTACATTATGGAAAGATCAAAGAGAAATATTGAAAGTTAGTACAATGTCCCTGAAGTAAATTATTTCTACTCCCTTACATTCTGTACAATGTAGTAGTCTTGATAATTCGTCCTTCCTTTAAGTTAGAAAACGCTAAGAAAGTAAATAATTCAGTACTGCAGACAATCATTCGCTTGCAAAGAGAACTGAATTACATCGATCTACAGAGTAGGTATTAGAGGAAATTCGGCATAAGCATCGATACTATTAAATTAAAGAAATGGCCATCACTCAGTTATGTACGTATTTGGTAACTACGAGTACATTGCAGGCGAAACACACAAAGAAATAAAACGTTTCCCGTGTAGCCGTCAACTGCCTCATGAAGTGATTTCACGAAGAAACTCCAAGATTTGGGACAGACATGCTCTCATCTTTCATGTGGAAAAGGAAAACGACGGGTAGAATGTTCATTCAACTTAGAGAAATGGGTAGTCGCAAGTTAGATGTTCCACATAGAACAGTGTAGCATATTTTGCAATAACACTTATTTCGGAATGCATTGTCAATGACTTTTATTCAAGACTTGGAAGTATACAACATTTGAAGAATTTAAAGGAGGATGCTCATTTACAAGAAGACACAGAACACACTTCATCTGATTAATTTTTAAACAACTTATTACAAGCATGTTGGTACTTCAATGGAATGTAAATAGATTTCATACTAGATATGAAAGAATACAATTACTATGCCAGCAATATCTCCCAGAGGTGATATGTATACAGGAAACTAATTTCAAACTCAACAATAAAGGAAAAATGAAAGGTTTCAAATGCTTCAATAAAAACAGAACAAATTGTCATCATGCGTCTGGTGGAGAGGCTACATTTGTCAAAGAAAACTTCTCTGCCACCGAATTACACATCATCTTTGATTTGGAGGTAGTTGCTATTCAAATATCATTCCCAATTAATATTTGCATCTGTAATATTTATATTCCTAATAGTTATGCATTTGAATCCATAGAGATATATAATATTATAAAACAACTTCCCAAACCGTTCTTATTGTTGGGTGATTTTAACTCCCATAATAAATTATGGGGATCCTGTTTTAATGACTCAAGAGGGATGAAGATAGAAACAGTTATTGAGGATACAAACATGTTCTTGCTAAATAATGGTCAACCTACCCATATAAATATAAGTAGTGGTAACTTTAGTACTATTGACCTCACTCTAAGCTCCACTAATCTGGCTCACAAATGCAGCTGGTGGGTGGAAGAAACTCCTCATGATAGTGACCACTTTCCAGTATTCACAAAAGTTGATTTTCCATTTGATGTGGATAGTAACACTTACGGAATCCAAAAATGGAAATTTAGCCAAGCTAATTGGAAGAAATATAGTGACATAATCAATACATCCCTTCATGATTTTGACTTCAATAATCTCATGAATGAGAATGTGGATTCCATAGTTACCAACTTCTCAGATATAATTAAACAAGCAGCAAATGAAGCAATAGGAACTTATACACCATCTTTGAAGACCAAATTTGTTCCATGGTGGAATGAGAAGTGTAAAGAAGCTATTAAAATATCCAATCATGCTTACAACCGATACAAAAAACATAAAACTGACGATAACAAAATTGAATACAAACGAACAGGAGCTCTCACCAGAAGAATCCTTAAAGAGAGTAAAAGCAACTCCTGGAAAAATTTTGTGTCGTCTATTAGCTCGAACAATAGTATAAGAGAATCATGGAAGAAAATAAATGCAATTCAAGGACACAAAAGATATAGCCAGATACATTTTATTCAAGACGGAAATAAAATCATTGCACAATCTGCAGATATTGCCAACGTACTAGCTGATACTTTTGTCAGAAATTCTAGCTCTCAGAACTTCTCCGATGTCTTTCAAAAATATAAAAATGAAGAAGAAAAAGAAGAACTTCCTGATGATTATGATGACAAATGCTCACCCCTTCAACTAAATAATCCCATAACCATGGAAGAACTTCTTACGACCATTGAATCCACCAATAATTCCTCTCCTGGTCCGGACAATATTCCGAATATCCTCATCAAAAATCTCCCCACACTTGGAAAGGAAGTTTTACTAGATGTATATAACTATATTTGGACGAAAAGAGTATTTCCCAAGATCTGGAAGATGGCCATAGTAGTACCTGTTGCTAAACCTGGTAAAGACCCATCCAAATCTGATAACTACCGTCCTATATCACTTACATGTAACATGTGCAAAATACTCGAGAAAATTATCAACAAACGTCTCAGATGGTTCCTTGATACTCAGAAAATCATAAATGATAATCAATTCTGGACACTCCACTATGTCACATCTAATTAGTGTTGATAGTCAAATTCAGGAGGCATTTATGAACAATCAACACGTAATTGCTGTTAGCCTGGATATAGAGAAAGCGTACGACATGGTATGGAAACGACGGATCTTGAAGATTTTGCAGATAATAGGAATAAAAGGAAATATGTATGATTTTATTAAAAACTTTTCTCTTGATCGCAAATTACAAGTTAGGATCAATGGGCAACATTCAGATATTAAACAGATTGAAAATGGTGTACCTCAAGGATCCGTTCTAAGCGTGACTCTTTTCCTACTATCAATTAATGATATAGACAAGGGGGTTCAACCACCAGTTATTATAAGAAAATATGCGGATGACATTACTGTACTATGCAAAGGAAAATCTGTCCTATCTACTCAAAAGACCATGCAAAAAGCACTAAACACAATTTTTGAATGGTCTTTGAGCACAGGGTTTAAATTTTCTGCCAAGAAAACAGAATGCATGTTTTTCTGAAAGAAAATTGATACAGTATCTCCTAAACTCCAGCTTGGAACTCAACCCCTTCGCTTTGTCAACAAAATGAAAATTCTTGGACTACAATTTGACCCAAAATTAACTTGGAAGATCCACATACAAGAACTAATAATGGAATGCAAGAAGAGACTTAACGTTATGAAATGCCTCTCCAACAACAACTGGGGTGCTGATAAAAACCTCCTGCTATTAACATATAAAGCTATCATTCGATCAAAAATCGATTATGGTTCACTCTTATACCAATCTGCTAACAAAAAAGAGTTGAGGAAAATAGAATCAATACACAATAAAGGGCTTAGAATATGCACTGGATGCTTCCACACCACCCCTATAGGAAGTATACTTATTGAAGCACAAGAAACCTCATTAAACCACCGAAGGAAAACTCTCAATCTCAAGTATGCTGCCAAAGCTGCCTCGTCTACTAACCCTATAATACACAATGACATTTTTCCTCAGCTACAGATATCTATAATAGTCACTTTCGATATAAACCTATGTACAGTAGAATAACTCAGCAACTTAAAGAACTAAACATTAAAAGTATAAGTGCTGAGAAACATAGACAATTCCAAATACCACCATGGACCATAGAAAAAATGACATTAGAGCTATCACTCACTGATTATAACAATAGCAATTTAACAAAAGAAGATTGGAACACACAATTTAAAGAAGTAATCCAGAAGTATAAAAACTACTCCCATTTTTATATTAGTAACAAAAATAGTGAACAAGATACTGAAGCCATCGTATATACACCCAATGAAAAATTTAGTTTCTTACTACATCACTACTGCAGTTCTAATAGCACTGAAAGTTATGCTTTAATGACAGCACTAAAAATGATACATCAATCGTTGGACTCAAATATAATTGTATTCACAAACTCACTCTCTACAATAAAACTATGCTCCAACAAAACTTCAAACTCTGAAATGGCTGTCAAGATTCAAGAACTACACCATCTTATTCAAAGGCTTGGTAAAAAACTTGTTATCTTTTGGATTCCCCCTCTTCTGGATATACCACTGGCTGCACCAGGAAGTCAGATTCCAGCATCACTAGTCGACCTCCGGTCAGTAAAAAATGTGCATAACATAGCACACACGACAATTGATATCTGGAAGTACTTGTATGGAAAAATGAAAACCAAGTGGAGCGAAGATTGAAAAATTTATAAGGCTAGTAGTATTCATAAGAAGATAAAAAACTTCTACAACCTGCAAACTTCAAAAAAATTGTGCCGCAAAGATCAAGTTACAATCACCAGAATTAGATCAGAACACACGAGGCTTACTCACCTCTACCTAATAAACCAGAATACTCCCCCAATTTGTAATATATGTAATGAACAAATAACAATAATACATATTATTCAGGAATGTCCTATGTACAATCAATCCCGCCAAACAATCTTACAGAACTTTAATTCTGATGCTTTACTTTATTCAAGCTCCCTACAAGAAAAAATTTTAAAATTTTGCAAATCAATTAATGTCGAACTGTAAAACAAACTGTAATATTGTTTTTAAGCATACGTACTGTGTAAATTATCACATGTAGTAAAATATTTCCAAACCCTGGTGTAATATAAACTGTAATGTCTCACTATTCACTGAACAAAAATGTATAATTGTAAAAAAAAAGTAACCATGCTATGTAAACTTACAGAACCTTCTAAACTTAATGTATGTACCTTATTGTAAAATTACAGAATAGTCGCTAATAACCTCGCAGTTGATGTGACTATAAATAAATAAATAACAACAAACAAGAACAAAAATTTCATTTCCAAAACACATTTTAGTTTATCATGGTATTTAGAATAATTTTCAATATGTGAGAATCTTAAGCCGAAAGGCACTAGTTCATATGATTATGTGCTAAAAATAACAATTCGAGCATTCCAGGAGATTCAATATTTTTCATAAATGTTGGATGTGTTCATCATTTATGTTTACGCCGCCGTGTACCGTGGCTAACATTTTGAACAAAACTGCACTTTTAATAGTACATTTAAAATATTTATTGAACAGAACCTACAAACATTTGATACTATTAACATTCTTGTGTAAGCCACGCAATGCTTTCCTTAGAGAATATTACTCGACTGTTTCACCCTTTACGTGGAGAAACGAGGAAATGCTCCGCGCAGGAGACGCCGCCGTCTGGTATCGTAGCGGCCGGTTTGAATTTCGCGGCCAGAAATGAATTGTAAACACAATTTTCTCAAAGACAATTTTTTTTACGGAAAAACAGGACCTGCCATTTTTCATGACGTGCAACACAGAATTTGGGGTATTTTTTTGTAACGGGAGCTTCTGGACATTCTGTATATACTTCGTATATATACTTTTTTTTCTTTTTTTGGCACACGAGGGGGGCGTGTCATCAAAATGTAATATCTCACAGTATTTCGCGTCGTTCTCCGTTGTGCCGCCAGGAGTCGCATGATCACCAGCACTGCTCGATAGTCGCAATCATGCGATTCCTAGCGGCACAACCGAGAACGACCGTGAAATATTCCATTTTATTGACACCCCCGTGCGCCAAGAAAGAAAAATCAAAGTATAACGTATAACTTTTTCATTGCGTTTTTCAGGTGGATTCAGACCAAGATAACGACTCTGAAGATGTTTTAGATGGCGCTATTCAAAATCAAGTGGGTTTGCAATTCTTTGTGGTTAATTTTAGTTTTATAACTAGCAGTGGCGTAGTCAGGGGGGGCGGACCGCACCGGGTGTCACCATTTTTGAAGTGACACCAATTATAAATGTTTACAGATTTTGCATAGATTTTGATGAAATTATACATAAGTTTGCCACCCTCAAATCTGAAAAAGTGTTTTTATAAAAAGTATGCATTTGTTAATTCGTTACTCTTCGTTTTAGATTATTTATTAAAAAACTATATTTCAATTATTTTCAATTACATAGTTTTTAATATATTATTAATAAATGTCATGTGCCAATTTACTTGTATTTTATTAAATAATGTAAAGCTATTCTGTAAGAGATATTTTTATATTTAATTTACAGGGGGGTGACATCATTAGTTTTGCTCCGGGTGATAGCAACTAAAGCTACGCCACTGGTAACAAGAGAAATGTTTTGCTGTTGTGTAGTAAATTGCTCATTTGTCTGAGGTTTGTGATTTTGAAGTTGCTGTTGGTTTAATTACCTAGCCCTCAAATATGAATGGAAATAAAAAAAAATAAATTTACTCAATGACTTGATATGTACCTAAACAAAGTTTTGCATTAGAAATAATAGTGTCACTGACACAACGCTATAATGATGGAGATACTAATAATGCTTAGGGTGTCAGAGACTTGAGAGCACAGTTTATTAGTTTTTTCAGTTTAAGTTAAGTAATAAAGTTCAATGCTTATGTAATAAATCTATTTACAGAAATGTGCAAGTGTTTTGTAAATCACATTGGCCAAGGGTTAAATTATGTTAATGAAACTTCTTGCTGTTATGTGAGCATAAGATGATGATTTATATATAATATTGTCCATTAATATGTATTTTCTTATGTTGAAAATTGAATGAAGATACTTGCATCATTTAATTCTACATTGAATTCATTTATTCATCAAACATATTCAATTGAATTCATTAAACAGCAAACATCAACAATTTGCACATGACATTTATTAATAATTACCAATTCATATAACATTATATTTATATAAATGCTAGGTGTCATGAAAAAAGCAATGAAAAACAGGAATAAGTTCTTGTTTGGAACAGAAAGGTAAGTGTAAGTTTTCTTGGCATTAGGTAAATGGGGCATACAATCCCCCAGACCTTTCTTAGTGAGGCGGGTATTGAAAATGGATGATCTGGTTATGACTAAAGACCTGGAAGTCTATGGAAAAATCATATTTTTAATTATGAGCTTTATAATATACAAATTATCAAATGTCCACAAAATAGAATCAAACAAACAGAAAATCAGAGATTTATATTGCAAATTTAGGGTATTTTGTGTTCATGCATCATATTTTCATTGTAGTTCAATTATTAATTATATTTTATTGCTTTTTTGTTCTTAATGTGGCATATTTGTTTCCTCAAACTAAAAACTGTACTTCACAAATGTGAATGCAAATGGTATTCATGAGAAATCATGGGAATGTCTTTCGTTCGCTGCAGCAGTATTTGTCTGAACTACTTTTAGATGATATCATGGTCCTGGTACCCAGAAACAATTTGTCTGATTATGAATTATGCAATAATTTATCTTTGTTATAAAATCTGTGGCATTGGAATTGATACTTTGATGATACAAACGAAATCATTTATTTTACTTTAAAAATTATCACTGGAATACTATGAAGAGACTGTAATGCAAAATTAATTGTTAAAATGAAAAATTTTTGTAATTGTTCTTTAAACATAAAAATGTTAATAGTTAGAGCATATTTCATTGGTTCTGGCACATATTTTACAAAAGCTGAACATTTGGATGCACATTTTTCCCTTTTGATATAACATTAACTTCCAAGCCTTCATTATGAGTTATAAGGGAGAACATGGTATAACTTTAAACGTGTTTCTATTACATTTAATATTGGTATGTTGAATGTAAATACACAGTTCATATTATGTGAGTTTTGGAGAGAACTGTATACTTTCTCATTGAATACATTACATCATCATAGAGGCAACTCTGAGATGATAATATAATGTGTTATTGAAAAGCATTATTCATCACATTCTTTCTAAATATTTTTCCATTCTCAAGAAGAAGTGATAATTTATGATTTAGCCACACCAAGTTGTAGTTAGCTGGGAAATCAGGGCGAGACTCCACTGAGAAACTGTAGTACTCCCAGAAAGGGTGAAAAGGAATCACTTCTAATTCTATTATTATTATTAATTTTATATGACTTACAATTTGATAGAAAGCAACTCTGATAACGCAATAAATGCTTGATATATAGCATTTTTTTCTAAATATTTTCCAGAACCTCAATTCTGAAGAGAGGTGAAGCCTCTGTCCTCAAGGCCCTGGTACAAATTCTGATTCACCAAAAATTAGAAACTGCCAAGAAGATAGAAAAAGCAATTATTCTAATTATATGATTATATATTATATATTATTTATTATTATTATTATCCTCTAATCACGACTTAAGATGTTTATGTGTCGGCTGAATATAAAATCTACTCCAGGTTGCAACCAAGCTACCTAAGGAGCAGATCTAGGGACTGTCGGTGCCTCTACAATACTTTGCGCAAAATGTGGGCTGTTCCAAATAAAGCTATTTCTTACACTTCCCAGTCTTTTGGATTACCTGGGAGTTTAGACAAGTTCTTACACAAATTTTGCGGAACAAATCCCAGAGCTCCGATAACTATCGGTACGACCTGTGCTTTTACGCCCCACATTCGGCTGATCTCGATTTCCAAACTCTTGTATTTAAGACGTTTCTCTGCCTCCTTGGTAACGACGTTCTGATCGCAAGGTACAGCAACATCCACAAGTAAACACGATTTGTTCTCCAAATCCCGGATGACTATATCCGGTTTGTTTGCTGCTATCGTGCGATCAGTTTGAATTTGTTGGTCGTACAATATCGTACACAATCCAACAGATGTCACCGGTTTCGGTGAATGTTCGTACCACTTGGGGCTTGTGTTCGGAACTTCGAGGGCGGTACAGATCTGCCAGTGGAGGTAGCTACACACCCTGTCATGTCTTTTCAAGTATTCGGTCTTTGCTAGGATTGGACAAGGTGAGACAATATGATCGATGGTTTCTACGTGTTCCTGACAAATGCGGCATTTATCATCTTGGGAAATTTTGAGAACCGCTGTATCATAATGTCGTGTTCTCAAGGACTGATCTTGGGCAACTATTACAAGTGCTTCCGATTCTAGCTTCATTCTTCCCCTTTTAAGCCACATAAATGATTGATCTTTATTGATCTGCATCTTATTATTATTACTATTATTATTATTATTATTATTATTATTATTATTATTATTATTATCATTATTATAGACATCATCATTTTCATGACTATTACATACATGACAATTTCATAGAAACAATTCTGAGAATGCAATAAATGTCCGTTATAAAACAAATTTCCAAATCTTTTTCAGGGTCAAAATTCTGGACAAAAAACATCTACTAAAAAGGTGTGAAAAGGGTTCATTCAGTCTTTAATAATAGAATAAGGAAAAAATAATGTATCAACATTCATAAGATCAATTTGATTACAGGACTTTTAATTCAAAAGCACGACCTTTCTCTCCATGGAAAGGTTCAGAGTGAGAGAAGACCAGAGGAAAGAAGAAGAACACAAACTTGAAATAGAGGCAAGAATATGGGATATTGAAGAACAGAAATTAAAAGTGGAGGAGCAAAAATTAAGGCTGAAATGCATTCAGGAGGAAAGCAAAAAGGTGCATGGATAAGCGGAATGAAATCATAAAGAGAATCATGTTTTTGCAGGAAAATATATTAAAAAATAAAAATTAATACATTTTTTGTAAAAAATTATTGAGTGGTTTATTGTAATTACAAATTTCTTTAAATAAATTCCAAAAGCAGAGCAGCTTCAGGTGCAGATCCAAACTAAAAATCTCTTGCTAGTGAATGGCATCTTCAACAGGAAATGCTTTCCTTTATGTAAGTAATTATTGATGTGAATAAAAAGTAAGCAAAAGCTTATAGCATTGAGTGTTAGCATTAGCATTTTTTAACTAGTTCAGCTCCTACCACTAGCATTTGTTAGCTAAGGAGGGAATAAGCATTTGTTAATTCTAGGGAGCTAAATCTAGAAAACTGTCATATTTGCTAGGTAAATACAAGAGGCCATGTTCTTTGTTTTTTTAATCGTCTGCTTATGTTCATGTTTTACACTTTTGGACGTATTAAATATCCAAAACTTGAGTAATTTCAATATGCCTTCTGATCAATATATCGAAAATGAGAGCGACTCTGATCAGAGCTGTTTTTTTAACTCTATTAAAAGAGTACAAAATACTTTGTAAGAAATTGCAGGTGTCTAGAATTAAATTAGTCAAAGACTTAATTTCATAGAGGGGAAAATTCATGGAATAATTCTAGAAGGAATTAACATTGTTCCTTAGTGAAGAAGTTATTGTATGCCATTTTGAAGGATTTCTATATGGTGTAAGCAACCATGGCATTATGCCATATCTGTTGTCTCCAAGTAAAACTACGTCTCTTTTCTGTTTGTTCATAAATTCATAAAGGTCAGATTGTTTGAGTATTCAACTCGTGTACAGATACAGGCCACTGAGCATGTACACTAATTAACTCTTAATTCACATCACATGTAGCTTGAACAATTATGCTTGCAAAATTCTTGCGATTTATGTATTCATCACAATGATAAGTAGGTTTCTTTATTGGGACGTGAGTGCAATCTATAAATCCAATTACGCGTGGGAAGCGTTCTGCCCAATATAACCATGCATGGTTCATATGCGTTGGAAACTTAATCCATTTTTGAACTTTCTCTATAATTGTATTCATTACAAATGTTATAGTTTTGCAGACAGTACTTTGGTATATGCCTTCTCTTGCTGCACCTGCTTGCTGCACCTCACTAACAAAGCGAAGAAATATCTGCATCTTCTAAATGGGCAATAACGCTCCACCTCTCCTTTCATGTGACTCGCCCAGGAAATAAGTAGCTACTCTATTTGTTGATTAAACCAATATAAGAAAAAACAATCGCTTTCGGCACATACTCCATTCACTTGGAGTAATGTTTGCAAGATCTAATATGCATAACAGCAGTCATTTTTTTAAAATAAAAATACTCCAAGAATGCCAAGACAATGTACTGCACACTAGGAAAAATTATCAGCTTTTGCTTCGAAAAGAAAGATTTAGATGGTCTTTAATCACACCTTTTCAAGCATTAGCTGGAAAATTTAGCTTTAGCTACTAGAAAATGCTTTTGCTATTAAGTATTGGCTTTTTCTTATTTTTTATTGACCTAAAACATAGCAATTGCTTAAAATTACCAGCTTTTGCTTACATTTTATTCACACCACCCAATGTGAGCAGTGTCAACCTAATCAGAGCACCCAATGTTCCTATTAACCTTAGCAAGCCATTCCCGGAATAATCAAGTTATATTGTGATGCTTTATAATTCTATAGTTAAATCCATTTTGATTTATGCATCCCAAATATGGTCACCCTATTTCTCTAACCACATACAGAGAATAGAACATAAATTCCTAAAATACGCTGCATATAAAACCAAATTACCTAATCCAAGCTATGTCTCACAATTACAATGATTTCGCAACACTAACTAAATTAAGCACACTGAAATCGAATAGAGATTATAATGATGCTTGTATGTTATATAAAAATTGTTTAATAATTGTATTATGTGTCCAGAACTAAAATTTTTATTTTCACTAAATAATCCAACCTACAAACGAAATATTCAAAATAAAAATATACAGGACATCATATGGTCACAATTCACCCATACGAAAACTCTCACGCCTTGGAAACAACTTGTTACTCTGTCCACCATTAACTACTGAATCACTTTACAATTTCAAAAACACTGCGAAGCAAATGATATTACAGTTATTTATCTATCAAGGGCGTTAAGTAGATGTTTTGCCCCGAGGGCCTCTGGCTTCACAGAGCACCAAACACAACACGCGTCTTATTTTGTCTATGTCTGGCTTGAGTGGTTGGAAGTCGCATGAGGGGCAAAAACATCTAGTAACGCCCGTAGTGCATATGGTTTACTAGGTCGTTGCTGAATAAAACGAGAATTCGAAACATTTTATAATATTTCTTGCGTCTAAAGTGAAAAGACGCATTGTAATAGTCATTTGCCAATATGACCTCAGATAAACAAAACAGAGTGTGTAACTAATTTCTATTGCATAATTGTTATTGGACTAATTTGAAAATGAAAGAATAATGTGACGTTCCTACGGAAATTCTCGCAAACGCTAACAAAACTACGGACAGTGGTTTCCATTAAAATCTTGAGAAATATATATGAAACTGTTTATGGTGTATTTGATATTTACCTGTGTGAATAACAGTGTACGTTCTGCTGATGAAACGATACTTTTAGGTTATTAGCGTCTATTGTCAAACGTTATTTAGAATATGTCATAACACCAAAAAATAACATTTCGAGGATGTTAGCCGATGTGCTTATAAATCTTATTAATACTACTAGTACTGCTACTGAAGAAGGATATAGTTATGTCTCTAAAAACGGTGATACGTAAGTTGCGAGTGATTGATGACAATAATAAATTCACGGGATCATTCCAAAATTGCAATTTGCATATCAATTAAGCAAAATATGGTTTATAACGAATTATTTTACTTATTTAAGCATCATGCTATTTATTGTATTTGCTTGCATCTTAACTATAAAAAATCGAATTCATAACTATGTTCTGCGTGTTGTGTTGGTATTAGAGCGGGCCATAAAGTATTCAAAAGGATCTAGGGCATAAAGAATCAGAAAGGCCCACAAGGGTATTAAGCATACCATTACGTGTTTTGTTTCAGGTCTGTAAACACACAGCGATGAACTCGTAAACCATAAAATAAATTTTACTGAAATATTTTATCATATTCATTGAATTTATATTATAAATAATTATACTTATTAATTGATTGTATTTACAACAATCTTTGAAAATCATTATCTTGTAGAATGTATACAACACACTCTGTAACTTTGGGCTTTGACCTGTTGTATCATATAAATATTTAATTTTCACTAAATCAAAAATTGTTTTGAATAAATGCTGCAGGCACAGCAAGTCCACGTTGATTTTCAGCAAAAATTGGTGGCTCTAGCTCTGGGTCTTCAATTATCTCTTCTACAGGAAATTCTCTTTCCTTTAAAGAAATAGTTATATTATGTAGCACTACCAGTTCCACAATAGTCACTTTCGTCTGCTCCAGTGAGGTTCTGAATCCTGTGAGCAAACATTCTCTATTACTTTAATAAATACAATTAAATAGAAGCAACTCTGATATGAGAATACAATTGTTTATAAAAAGCCTGGCCATAGATCAAATACTTCACAGCAGGCACCTGAAGCGGCTTTTCCAAAGTCCAAAGCACCTTTCAATTGTGTTGCAAGTGCTTTTGTGGCTGGTGTTGTACGCCTGCTCATTTGCTCGCCTTGGATTGCGCACAGGTGGAAACAAATAGGGGGTGCAGGGATAACCAAAGTCCCCGAGCAACCTCCCTCTAAAATCTCCCGCCTCAAACCTCCCCTTCAACCTGGATTCGTGGAAAATCCTGGCATCGTAAACACTTGTGTGCCATCGGGCCACAATGTCCAAGAATTTCAGCTTTGAATCGCAAACGTCTTGAAAATATATTTCAGAATTTAGAATTAATGTTTTGCAATTACTTCATATTCTTACTGGTGATTTTTTTAAATAAACAATTACTACAGCTAAGTAAGTAGTACCTGAACATTTAAAGATGGGAATCCTTTCCGATTAAAAAAAAAAGCCCTGCATCCGTTCTCATATTGGGAATACGGATGTGGGTACAGTCTATGCACCCAATCACATTCGTGAACCCGTTAATGGTAGAAAAGGAATGAGCGATCTGGGTTTCCTCTTCAACCGTTCGGGGCATGTAAATGTAATTCGGCCTAGCTCTGGCAATACTGGGAGCCACACTCCTACAGACGTTGGGGACTGACTGCTGGCTAATGCCATGCAAGTCAGCACAGTCGTCTTGCATCTGTTTTATAGGTTGTACATTTAAATGTTGGTTATGTGGCCATTTATAGCAGTATACTGCAATTGCAATAAACAAATATCTTATCATATTTCGCCCCCAGCACCGGAGTGCTGTAAGTATTTGAACATCCGGGGAAAGTTTACTACCTCGGTTATTTCCAGAAGACAAACTCTCTCCGAATATATCGATGAGCTCCGTCGCTCCTTCCTTGGAGAATCTGTATTTCCTCCGGAATTCCTCCGCCGTATACTCCTCATAAGGGTTCCTTCTGAGCCGATAAACTTTCCTTCTCCTCTGACGGCCTTCACCAAACACGTTGCCTATATAATCAGCTTCCTCCACAGCTTCAACGGCTTCAATTTGGTTAAAGATATCCAAGTTCTTTTTATCCACACTCACGTGCACCACGTGCAGCTAGTTCACAGCAAACGACCAAGAACAATCGAACGAATACCCAGTAGGAACGATAAGTGAATGAAACTATCGATTAAACATCCGATTTGTGAAGTCGACACGGGGTTTTTAGGCGTTGCCAAACGTTGATTGTGGAATAACGCCGGCGTAGTTACTCTTCGCTTACTCCACGACTATTAGTTCAAATTTACTCCTCCCTTACTCAACGCTTACACCGAGAGTAGTTACTTCCAAGGTAAACGTGTTACACCTGGCTTAAACCAGACCTCTATTAGTAAGGATGTCTTGTATTCTTTATGACTGGTTTAAAAAATATGTTATCAACAAATATCCTACATTTGCACACGTATTTTATAATCTACTGGAAACAAAAAACACGCAAACTGTGGCAATCTCTTTTGAATAAATGAACAGTCACAAATATATAGATTCTATGAAAAGATTAAACGTTTTAAAGACAAGTCTCTGTTTTAACGAAATATGCAAAATATGCGCCTATAATTACAGGAATAAGCTTCAATAGGAAAAATCGACCAAAAATGCACAAGTATGCACTAGCATTTTAATCTAGTACATTGCTTCTTATTCTAACCAAATGTCAAGAAATTTCACTTAGCTATGCACTGAAGAAACGGACAAAAATATGCAGAATCATAGAAAATCCACTCCCTATTCATCTCTATCAGTATATTGCAGTATTTAGTATCTTAACTTTTCTTAACAAACATTGTCAAGAGTAAATTGCTCCAATCTTTATGGTAACTGCTGAAAGGCAATTTTATTAGGGACTTTTAACCTGGAATCTTTTTGTTTAAAAAAATCCTACATTTTGGTAAATTTTTATACTTAAAACATTGTTGCCTCGGCGAAGGGTGCACCAAACATCGCGACGATGTACGACCGGGAATGACCAGGGGGCGGGGCAGCTAGGACAACTTTCCCCAGACCCCACTTATGTTGGACCACGGAAATTTAGAGATTTTTTCAATATTTTGCTAAAAAACTATTTCAACAAAACTGGTAGAAATAAACATTAAGTGTACAAAACGCAGTCCCCAGTTGAAATAAAACGGTCTCCAGTCATCAAATGATCGGGCGGATCTATCCCCGCTACAGCTATTTTGCTCTGTTCTGAGGTTGTAGGTCGCTTCGTGTTAAATTTAGAAAAATATGCAAAAGATAATTTTATTCTCTTAAAAAGTTTGGGTGTATTTATTTACAGCAATGATCAACTAAGCAGTTATACCCGTCACGGTCACATTACATGCGGTATACATTACATGCGGTATGTGCATCGCGGGTTACATGATGTTGTTTGTATCACTCGCTTCTCACCCATCCTCTAGGTATTTCATACACCCAGTGTATTGTTTTTCGCATTGCAATTGCCCAGTAATAAAGTATACCAAGTTTTGTTGAAATGACATTGTTCTCATTGGGAGTTAAACTGAAACACGAGCACACATATACATATCCCTCAATTATTTGGTGTAGTAATATTTTTGGCAATTGGAACATTTATGATGCAATGTTTACACCGGCGATGAGATTAATGATAGTATAACTATTATATGATTATAATCTCGCAAAGATATGTATATTTGCACACATTTTTGAGAATTGAAAAATTAGTTCTTTTTCGAACATCTGTAGCTCGCTTGGTAATAGATTTCCCAACAAATGTTTTATACAAACGTTGTAGGAAATTTTATTCCTCTTTACAATTCACTCGAAACATTTTTCTATACGACCTAAGGTTAAATTGATTGATTGATTAGGTTTATAGGGCGCTTCAACTGCTAAGGTCATTGGCGCCCATGTCAAAGTTTTCTAAAAACAAATATATTAAACTTCTAATAAAAGTGTAATTGGTGCACTTGCCTACTAATTTAAAAGACCATATGTACCTTAAACAAGAACATTACAATTATACTTAAAATAATTAAGCAGGTAGAATAAAACAGAATTTGGGGCCAGTAAAACATGTCCCTATGTCATATAAAATTGTATATTCCGCATTCTCTCAAAAAACAAAAAAAGCTTTGAGAGCGCGGAATCGTCATCTCCGAGCACCTCTCGTAGAGATTTGCCCAGAGCATGTCTACGTCGGCTGCCATCAAATCTCAAACAATGCAGGAGGACGTGTTCCACAGAGAGAGCCGCCCTGCACGAGTCACAGGTAGGAGGAGATTCTCCTCGAATGAGGAAACTGTGGGAGAAGTGACAGTGTCCGATACGCAGACGGGTTAAAATAACTTCCTCGCGCCTAGAAGGTCGGGATGAGGAGCGCCAGGGATTAACAGTATCCTTTATTACGCTTAGTTAAAGGTGGTATTGTGCCACTCTGTTTGCCACGCTCTAAAGATCAGTCGTTTTAAAGAAGCTTTAACATCGGACGATGGTACGAAAGGAATGTCAACATGAGTATTCTCCGTTGCCGATTTGGCCGCCTGGTCAGCCAACTCGTTCCCTATGATTCCCACATGGCCTGGGACCCAACTCAGTATTAGATCGTAGTGGCGAGACAGAAGGCGATGAATGATGTTTTGAATAGATTCCGTCAGGTAGTCTGAGGAAGAACGGGAGACAGCTTGTAACGAGCTAAGAGAATCGGAACAAAGAACTACTTGACGTAAGGTCGTTGACTCGATGTATTTTAGGGCTTCAAGAATTGCATACATTTCAGCAGTGAAGGTACTGCACTGAGAATGTAGCCGATATGATTTTGTGACCCTGATACAATAAAAACTACAAGCCACCGCATCATTGCACGATGAGCCGTCTGTATATAAGAATACATGATCTGGGTAGGCTGCCCTCATTTCCTGAAAATGTATCTGGTAAGCAAGAGGAACTAGTCGTTTGTTTAGGCAGGTTGGATAGTCTGAAATCAATATTCGGGCGGAGGAGTTTCCATGGAGGAATGGAGTGACTTGGGGGTTTCATGGGTGTCGGAAGATCAACATTAAGGTCCCGCAGAAGATTTTGCAATCTAATACCTGGAGGCTGAGGCAGCGATGTTCGAAGAATATATGATGTTTCATATTCAGGATGGATAATTATTTGGCGGCAAGGATGATTAGGAGTCCTGATACTTTAGCTCCGTAAGATGCTAATAAAATATCCCGCCTTCGTTTTAAGGAAGGCTCGCCAGCCTCGGATAGAAGGCACTCAATTCGGCTGGTGCGGTATGCGCCTGTTGCTAGACGGATACCCGCGTGGTGCTATACTATTGATGGGTCGCAGAGTGGAGGGAGCTGCTGAGCCATACACTTCACTACCGTAGTCCAAAACTGAGCGGATGAGTGATCTATACAGACGTAAAAGGGTAGTGCGGTCGGCACCCCATGATGTACCATTCAGCATTCGGAGAAGATTAAGGGGAGAGACACATCTGGTTTGTAGTCCACGGATGTGAGCGCGCCAGGTGAGAGACTTGTCAAATGTAAGCCCCAGGAACCTGGCAGATTCTGCAAATGGAAGCGGGTTTCCTGCCAAGTGAAGGACTGGATTACTATGCAAATGGTATATCCTACAGAAATGCAAACCGATACATTTAGTAGAAGAGAATTTAAAGCCCGTTGACGTACTCCATTCGTGGAGCTTGTTGAGCACCATTTGGAGTTGCCTCTGGATCACGCTGATGCTGCTGGAGGAACAGAAGATGGCAAAGTCATCCACAAATAACGATGTCTTAACAGGTTCTCGTACAGTCGACGCTATACCATTGATGGCGATGGCAAACAGAGTGACACTCAGCACTGATCCTTGAGGGATACCATTTTCAAGGGGGTGACTACGAGAAAGTCTATCACCCACACAAACACGGAAGGATCTATTCAATAAGAAGTTTTGGAGGAATAGCGGAAGCTTCCCCTTAAATCCCCAAGAGTGCAGGGTTTGCAGAATGCCGTACCTCCAGGTGGTGTCGTAGGCCTTTTCTATATCAAATAATATAGCCACTAGATGTTGTTTCAAGACGAACGATGTAGAGATAGCTGTTGCCAGCGAAACGAGGTGGTCCAAGGTAGATCGGTTTCGTCTAAACCCGCTTTGGATTGGCGTCAACAGATTTTTATGCTCCAAGGTCCAGGCTAGACGCTGATTCACCATGCGTTCCAGCACTTTGCTTACACAGCTTGTGAGGGAAATAGGTCGATAACTTGATGGCAGTGATCGATCTTTCCCCACTTTGGGAACTGGGACGATGATAGCTTCTCGCCACATGGTAGGGATAGTATGCTCTTCCCAGATACGGTTAAAGAGCCGGAGAAGAAATTCCATGGCAGCTTTCGGGAAGATGCTGCAACATTAAGTTGTGGATTTCGTCTGGACCTGGAGTGGTTCTTTTGGCAAGCTTCAGAGCAGAACGCATTTCATGCATAGAGAAAGGGGTATTATAATCCTCATGTGCTCTGCTCGAAAAATCCAAAGCGCGATTGTCCATTCTTTCTTTAAACGAAAGGAAATTTGGAGAGTAGTTTGCCGAACTCGACATCTTTTCATAGTGAGTGGCAAGTTCCTCTACAACGGCGTCTCGATCTGTGATTATCTGACCATTTTTTCTAAGGCCTGGCACTGAGTATGAGGAAGGGTACCCTTTAATTAGACGCACCTTCCTCCATACTAGACGTGGTGGCGTGTGGCAATTCAAGGAGGACACGTATGCCTTCCATGATGCATTCTTGCTTTCTAATATGGTTCTCCTCGCCTTAGCTCTGCACCTCTTGTAATCAATAAGGTTATCCGCGGTTGGATAATGTTTAAGTCGAGCCAACGCTTTCTTCCGAGCACCGAGAGCCCTTGAGCAATCCAAGTTCCACCACGGTACAAAGGGGTGTCGCGAATTACCGGTCGACTTGGGGATTGCAGTGCCCGCAGCTTGCAATATTGCAGTGTTAAAATGAGCAGCCATATCCTCCACACTAACAAATTCACCCTCTGATAAATTCACATTCGCTTGGAATGTCGGCCAGTCAGCACGAAGGACGCACCATTGAGGGGGGCGCGCCAAACCACGCGCAAGTCTATCAATGTGGACGATAATGGGATAGTGGTCGCTACCATATAGGTCGTCTAGGATGGACCATTGCAGGTCGGTTGAAAGAGAAGGGCTGCAAAGAACTAAATCAATACACGTGCTCGAGTTTGTGGCGACGGCAAAATGAGTTGCTTCACCAGAGTTCAGAATAACCAAGTCCGCTGTGTCTATTACTGATTCAAAGATACTGCCTCTCGGGACACGTGCGGGAAGAACCCCAGAGAGGACTGTGGGCATTCACATCGCCGACTATCATAAATGGAGAAGGCAGTTGATTTATCAACCCTAAGAGTTCGTCTGCTGATATAGTCAGACCTGAAGGGATATAATGTTGCACACAGTAAGTGTGAGGGATGGGAGGTGCACCTGCACACATACTGTTTGAAAGTCAGTCTGAAGAGGTACCTCTGTAGATAGCAGCGAATCATGCACCAGTGAAGCAACTCCGCCATGAGCGCGGAGACCATCATCCACATCGAACCTGTACGAAGAAAATCCGCGAAAAGATAGAGGGCGAAGTGGGGTAAGGTGTGTCTCTTGAAGACAAATCACCATAGGATTGTGACGGGACACCAACAGTTTAAGGTCGTCCCGTCGCGAGGAGAAACCATTTGCGTTCCATGACATTTGAGCCATGGTAGAATTAACTTTCTTTTTTCTTCCGACGTTGGGAGCCGGATGCACGAGACTCCTCCCCAACGGGAGCCCTCCCCCAAAACAGAAACCTCCTGGGTGTTGCCAGGGGGGCTGGATGCTCGCTCAGAGCTAGTTTCAAAAGTTGTAGTCGGTCGCGACTTCGAAGGTCCTTTTATGTTGGGGTTTGGTGTCCGTCTGACGTCAACTTCCGTCGATACAGTTTTTGTTGTCGATTTAGTGGACTGTGCTGGTTGGACTTTTTTGTGTACCTTATATTTTGTGGGGATTATTATTCTCCCACCCTCAAGGGGAGATGTATCCCCAGGGAGGTCTACTGGTGACACTTGGCAACCAAAACTCACTACTTGCGGGGCAGCGCGTTCTGTTTGGCAGCCCGCTGCTACCCTCGGAGATTTCGCTTTCACAGTGGCAGAAAACGAGCGCGAGAGGTCGACTGGGTTCCTCGCATGGAACCGACGTTTGGCTTCAGGGAAAGACACTTTTTCCACGACTCTTATCTTTTGGATGTCACGCTCTTTCAAAAAGGTGGGGCATTGATTATAATTTGCCGGGTCGGCACCTTCGCAGTTTACGCAATGCGGTGTAGTGGTGCAAGGTCCAGGTTCGTGAGATGGTTTACCACAGTTACCGCACACTGGGGTATCTGCCATGCACCGCTGTTGTGTATGGCCGAATCGTTGGCACTTGAAGCACCGCAAAGGATTGGGCACATACTGTCGCACGCGGAGGTTATAAAAACCGCACGAGATATTCCGGGGCAAAGTAGGGAGGTTGAATGTTAGGATAAGAGTGGAAGTGGGGATTTCTCGCCCATGCTCCCTCCTCT
The DNA here is from genome assembly GCA_031308135.1 of Acheta domesticus. Lineage (NCBI taxonomy): Eukaryota > Metazoa > Arthropoda > Insecta > Orthoptera > Gryllidae > Acheta > Acheta domesticus. Next base: position 28,349 of record JAHLJT010008016.1, read on the forward strand.
TAATTCTATAAACATCTGTCACACCCTGACTCTTGAAGAAAGCAACCAGATCTTCCTCGCTCTCTGTTGAGAAGTCAACATGATTGACCACTCCCTTACAAAGATTGAGTGTTGGGTGAGTGGTCACCTCCACCTGGAGGCCGGCAATCTGCTTCGTCTTCATAATTCTATCAATCTGTTCATCCGTTAGCGCTTCAAAAAGAATGGTGCCATTCCTTTGACGCACTACGGCTTGCAATTTTCCATATTTTTCCTCTATTGCTCGCGCCAAACGCACAGCACTAACCATTTTAAATGATTTACCTTCCTCAGCGCATGCCATGAGGAGGAATCTATGTTTCTTTGGTCTATCTTCTTCATTGAAAAAGAAACTATTCAAATCAAGGTTTTCTTTCCGGACATCTCCTCTTCCTTGCGAAGAGGGCGGGGGAGAAGGTTTAGTTTCCATAAAGATGGATCAGGTTCATCTTCGTGGTCCCCACCCACCACGGAGCAAAACAAGGGGACACTCCATCGGAGTGCCAGGGTTGCCACGAGGATATAGTGGGGGAATAACACAGCGCTGCACCACCGTGTATCCCCCCGCTCACCCTGGAGTTCAGTACAAGACCTAGTCCAAGCCGATTGATCGGGAGTGGGTTAGCTCCCGACCGCCCGTCTAGAAGAGTCCGAGGCCAAAGCAAGCGTATTGAGGCCTACAGGGAATGTTCCCAAAAATACGTACACAACGTATCCCTCAGTGCAAGCCGAACGTAGCACAAGGTGAGTGTTTGGGAAACAAACAGACCCCTCAACCGCCAGGACACACATTCCCTCCGACACGGGTCGCCATGCACGGCAAACACATGGGTGGGCGTTCAGCATACAGAGAAGGCCAGTGAGGAAGAAAAAGGAGTGAAAAGAACGTACATGACATGAAATGAGAAGCAAGAAGATGAAAAAATGGAGAAAGGAACACTTGAGAGCCTTCTCTGCATCCCCCCGTCAGGACGTGGACCAACCCACCTCGACGGGCCGTTTTCCCGTCGTTGCATTTCTGCAATGTGGTACACTGTCAAGTTAAGTTCAGTCATTGTCTGTCTAATTGTCTCCACAGGGAATTTAGGTGGTAGTCCTCTCAGGACTATCTTCTCCCTGATGTCTTCTGTTGCTCTATTGTAATAAAACGTCATGTTCGGGAAGAAAAGGGATTGAAGGTTGGGGTCCGTCTTAATTGTCATCAGTCTCTGTCTAATTTGCGCATGGGCCGTAATAGTCTTAGGTGAAATCACCAACTCGGTCCTGTTACATTTCGCAGTCATTTGTCTGTGGCATACTTCGCCTAGGTCTTTCGTCAGTTCTTCCACGCTAAGGATGGAGTTGAGGTCTATTTTGAACTGCCCAATGCGCGGTCGTGAGGCAAGGGTTTGTTGCGGCGTGGGTGTTTGGTTCGGAGGGATTTGTGTTTGTTGTGAGGGATAGGCGACACTGGAGGTAGACGGGTTGTTTAGAGCGAGCAGGCTGAAGGAATTGTGAATGGGAATTTGGGGCGGAGGGGGGCTGGCCGTTGTTTTGCCGTTTTTCTTTGGGAATATGTAAGCTCCGGGTTGGGAAGGGTCTTTATCTGCAGGATCGTCGCGGTCGGGGGAGGTGGAGAGGTTCCTCTTTGTCCTGCAAGTCGCGTTGTCGCCTGGCGTCGGCATCATACCTGACGAATCCATCTCTTCTTCGGTGTCAGTCGGGGACCCCGCTAGGGGGCCCGCGGGGGCGGGCTGCGGCCGGGGCCGCTCCTCAAGGTCCTGCCTCGGCTGGAGCGTGTGGATGACCTCCAGGAACAACTCCCTCGGGACGCGGCTAGAGTCCCCCGGTGGTCTCCCTGTGGCGCCTCTGTGTTGCCCACGCGGAGGGTTCTTCCTCTTCGCCGAAGTTCCCGACAATCTTTTTCGATTCACCTTGGAAGGTGAAAAGGTGCGGTGGAGAAAGTGTTGGCCGGCAACCTCGAACAGATATCGACAGAACTAGTATCTGCGGCGCAGTGCTGCGCAATGCGCAGGAAACAGCCTGTAGTAGCAAACCGTCCAAACTACAATGGCTCTGTAGTAGGAAGGTGTCCAAACCACAGTGGCTCAGTAGCGGAGATGCTCTTTCCGCTAGCGAGCTCCGCTCTCGTGGCACACACAAGAAGTCGCACAGACGTATGAAAGAAACACGCACTTGAGTGACGTGGAGTTTGTCGCGTGAAAACACCTCACATGTTAACACGAGGACGTCTGCTGCATAACTAACTTGAAATGACTCGCTGGCAGAGCAGAGAGCGACGTTTGGCGCGCATACTGGCGCTGCCCAATGATAATTAACGTAACAAAATGATTTATTTGTAATTATTGTAAAAGTGAAAGGAAATTTAAGATAGAATATATAAAACAGGCATAAATTTTGATTATAATAATTGTGCTATCAAATGTGACTGACAATGAAGTCTTAGAATGTTTTTTATATTACGTAACGGACATAACCGGCTGGCGCCTGGCAGTTAGAGGCGCGGTTCGTAGAATTTCAGCGTTGCCTTGCGTTGCGCTGAGTGAACATTGTTGTGACATGTTCTTCCGTTGAACAGAAATTGCAACACAAGTATTGGAAAGAGGTTGCGAGGTGCGAAGTGCTTCAATGAATATAATAAAGGAATAAAATAAAATATACATATGGTAACTTGTAATAAAAGGAATAAAGTAAAATGTACATATGGTAGCTTGTTCGAACATAAGTTACCCTCGGAAACAAATCGCGCATTGGAAACGCAATGTAATAGCTTTTAAATAAGAAATACGGGGTCCATCTCGCTCGCGTAGGCTCTCAATGCAATTTTTTTTGCCGCTGACGAGAAGTTGGCACAAACTTAAATTGTACGCACGCATGCCAGTCACTAGCCAAGGAAAAGTCCCTGACCGCAATGCTTCCATTACGTGGGGTATTTACGTTAGGGTTGGCACGCACTTCCTCCAACGTTTATTCTAATCAAAAGTCCCTAAGCCAATGTAGTAAGTATGGCGGGTGATTTCCGGGAGGTGGTATATGTGGTCATATCTTACGTGAAATAACTCATATATGGGTTATTTCACGTAAGATATGACCCAGAGCGCAAAAAAATTACCAACCTCCCGGAAATCACCCGCCATTCTTACTGCATTGGCTTAGGGACTATTGATTACAATTTAAGTTGGAGAAGTAGGTGCCAACCCCAACGGAAATACCCAACGTAATGGAAGTATTGTAGTCAGGGACTTTTCCGTGGCTGGCAACTGGTACCACGTGCGTACAAATTAACTTCCTGCCAACTTCAAGCGTTTTGAACCCTGCAACACGTCGTGTGGAGATACTGAGGTTATGCAAGCGAGCAGCATCTCGCACTTGCTCATTTCAAAATCGTTTTCCTTGCGTTTCCAGTGCGTGATTGGTTTCGGAAGGGAACTTGAATTGTGTTTTCGATTGACATTTGTAAAATATGTCTTCAAATTCGAGAAGCAATTCTCCAATTAAGCAGAAAAGGAGGTGGATATTATCGAGTGGTGAAAGGCAGGTCCTTTTCAACGTTTATAAATATAAGAGCGAGAAAAATTCTCGTAAAGAAGTGCAACTTCCTGAGAGCAGTGTCATTGCCAAAGTGGCTTTAATTGTGGGGGTAAGCTATTAATTTCACAATTATTATTTACATTTTATTGCATGCCAGAATGTTTTCATGATGAACATGTGTATGTGAATCATAATTTTTTAAAATTTGATTTGTACTGTTGTCTTCGCACATAGTTTTTTATTATATAAAGCTTCACTCTTTTTTATAGACAAAATAATTATTATCCTTTATTAATGTTGTTATTGTACATTTCCATAAAAACATGAAAACATATTTAGAATTCTTTTATGTTTACATTAGCATTATATACATTATTACATATATTATACATTAGCATAAAAACATAAGAATTCTAAATATGTTTTTATGGAAATGTACAATAACAGCAGTTATAAAGGATAATTATTGTGTTGTTTATATATAAAAGAGTGAATCATAATTATTTTATTGAAATATATTACTATATTACAGAGACCTTATATAACTTTGGCAAGTCTTATTAAGTATTATAAGGCAGGAAAACCTATTAGAACTCCGAACAAGAAGAGGAAGCGGTCATGACCTGTGAGAGATTCAGTTGATGGCTTTTCTAGAGAAGCTATTGCCAGGTATATTTATCAGGAAGCTGATACTGGTAAGAGATTTTGTATTTAGAGGAATGATGAAGTATGTGACTCACTTTTGAAAGACTTTCCAAGACCAGTTCATTTTGCAAACAGGCAGGAGACTCTCACTTCAAGAGGTATGGCAGTATGTAAAAGAAAATTATGATACTTTCTTATTCAAAGGGTTGTGCACAACATTGTACAGAATAATTAAGAAATTGGGTTTAGCATGGAGGAAAGGAGACCCACATATTTGTAATTGTGAGACAAATGAAATTATTGTAAAGAGATTGTATTTTGTGGCAGACTACATGAAAAATAAGAGAAGTGAAAACCCAAAGACTGTAGTGTATCTAGAGGAGACATGGATCTATATAAATGGTAAAAGAGACCTTTCTAAATGGTTATATTACTTATGTGTAAAAATTATGAGACAAAACTATCTTTTCCAAAAGGTTCAACTACATATTCAAGGCTTCAACCAGGCACCAGTAAAGGAATAATTAAGAGACCAGCAGAAGGAAGGAGGCTAGTTGTGGTTCATGCAGGAACAAGAGGTTTTGTACCAGGTACATGTGTTTTGATTTTTCATGACATTATGTACAAACTAAGGCGTGTATACGAGTTGTGACACTTTGTAGGTGCTGGTCTGATTTTGCTACTGACCTTAAAAGGGGGCAAGATTATCACAGAGCAATGAACAGTTGTACTTTTGAATCCTGGGTTAAGAAACAACTGATTTCTGGCATTCGCAATTTAAGACCATGCATCATTATCATGGACAATGCTTCTTACCATTCAAGACAGGTAGAGAGGAATCCAACAGCAAAGTGGAGAAAGGATCAATTGATTGTAAGCTTCAGAAATGAGACGGAACTATTTTTTACATAATGAAATAAGTAATGTAACCAAATATTACATTTCATTATTATTTGAATTACCTTTCTGTGTATCAGTGTAATTAAAATTTTAAAGTATCCACCTTAAATATGTTCAAATATATACATTAACACTTGTGATAAATATATAACTGACCATCAATATGTTGATAAAGGTATGTAGTTGATGACATATTGGCTGCAGAAGGGCACACAGTTTTGAGACTGCCACCATATCATTGCAAATTCAATCCTATTGAACATGTGTGGGGCATTTCAAAAGCGTACTACAACAAAACTGTATGTGGAAGGCCAGGGCAAGGAACGGAGAGAACAAAAGCTGTGTGGAATGAGGCAATAAATCAGGTAATGTTTTAATGTATAATTATAGTAATAAATCACTATTAGAAAAACAGTAAATATATTGCAACATATTTGTAATTTTTTAAAAAGTAGTTACAACAGGAATCTAAAAAATTATGTAATGCCTTTAATAGGTCACACCAGAAATGTGGAAAAATTCAGTGGCACATGCAGAGAAAATTATTTAATACTACTATGAAAAAGAGGCAGTGGAAGATTATGAAGAACTTGTAATAAATCTAAGTAGTGCAAATGGAACTGACACAGCAGAAGAAGGCACAGGAGAGGAACAAGATCCAATTCCATTAGAGCCAATACCTGGAACATCTGCAGTGCGACAGTCCTGAAAGGGTTTCAGAGATTTACCTCACAGAAACACCTGACATTTTAAGCAACCATCCCTTATCGTTGAAGTACAATATAGGGCCCCACTGTGCTATGGAAAAGGTATTGCTTGAATTTACTCGATGGTTAGTTTTCTGGTAATTGTAGGCAATTAAATTAATATTATTACATTACAGTCAAATGTTCCAGACAGTGTTTCAGTTAGTGTGTTTGGTTCGAGCTTGGTTGCAAAGTGAAACAAGTAAGTACACATTAATGAGTTTGGAACAGAAGTGATAATTGTGTTACATATTTACATATTACATGTTACATATTACAGATGTGCCAATGAATTGAAAACTTATGCCCTCTTAAAGCAACCACCACAGATAAGTTAATGTGAGAAAATGGGCCACACAGTCCTGTGGAAAAGGTATGCTTGAATTTATATGATTGTAAGTTCGTGGTAAATGCAGTTATTATTGATATCAAATTAAGTTATTATTGATATTAATACCTTACAGTCAAATGTTCCAGCCAGTGTTTCAGTCAGTGTGTTTGGTTCGAGCTTGGTTGCAAAGTGAAACAAGTAAGTACACATTAATGAGTTTGGAATAGAAGTGATTAATCATGTTAAATATTTACTTCTATATTACAGATGTGCCCACAAATTAAAACTTATACCCCCTTAAAGCAACCACCACAGATAAGTTAATGTGATAAATTGGGCCACACTGTCCTGCAGAAAAGGTATGCTTCAATTTACATGATTGTAAGTTGGTGGTGATTGCAGGTTATTAAATTAAAATTAATACTTTACAATCAATTGTTCCAGCCAGTGTTTCAGTCTCTCTGTTTGGATCGAGCCTGGTTGCAAAGTAAATCAAGTGAGTATGAATTTATGAGAATGGAATGAAAGTGATAAATTTTTTTACTAATGTGCTCAATGTTACAGTTGTGCCCTGAATGAAAAAAACTCCTGCCTCCTCAGAGCAACCACAAAAGTATAGTTTGTGATCAAGTTTGGCCTCACTGTGCTATGGAAAGGTATGCTTGAATTGACACGATTGTAAATTGGTGGTAACTGCAGGTTATTAAATTAATACTATTTCTTACAGTCATTGTTCCAGCCAGTGTTTTAGTCTCTCTGTTTGAATCGAGCCTGGTTGCAAAGTAAATCAAGTGAGTATGAATTAATAGATTGATTATGAGTGTCATATCCTGAATGAACTTTTACCTTCTGATGTAAACCAATGAAACTATTTAATGTGTACCATTTAATATACCATTAGTTCATCACTATTGTTTTAACCGTTAGTCATTTTCTTTTACATCATTTTCATAATACAAGTAATCATTACTGTTCAGACGTAAGATTTTTTGTTTAGTTGAAGTACAGATGCTAAGTGCTTTAAATGAATAAACATTAAAGTTTTGAAATGTGAAAGAAGTGTACATTACTTTACTAAATGTTTCAGATATACAATAATGGAGTTCTGAAGATGCATAATTTTATTAGATGGTTTGTTGAAATGGAAATCAGTTATATGGTATTAGTGAGTACATATTTCAATATATTATTTGGCTTGATAGAGAGTATTGCTTAATGTTTACGATTGATGCACTATTCCATTTTGGCTATTAATATTTCATTTAAGTGAATGTTCAATGGTTTTCTACTAATTTTTGTAAATTTTATTGGTTTTTAGGTATATATATTGTTATGTTATATTTTGAATACTTTCATGTGAAGCAAATGTTCTTAGCATTCTGGACAATTTGGTTTTCCGTTTGTGTCAGGAGTTTTAAGTAATATAAAAGTTAAGTATCAGATTTTCCTATTACTTGTGGTAACGTTCTTTTTAATTTTCTTTAAAAATTATTTTCAAGAACATTATTTGCTCAAGGAATTTATTAAAATAAATATTTGTTTTTATAACAATTACATGCCTATTTATTGAATTTATCCGGATTGGACATTAGATACTGCATTAATTATTCTATGTTGCAGGTTGCTGTGTTTCACAGAAGATATTTCATTTTCGAAATAGGATTCAATTACATTTTTATGTATATTATTTATATTATTTCATTGATTTATTTTATGTATTTTTGTTAAATTGTAAATCTCTATTATTTTGACTAATGTTCCTACATGCATGCTAGAAATTGACCTTCAGTCGTCTTCCTGATCGGGAGGATGGGTATGCTATCAATATATATATATATAAAATTTTCAAGTAGTTAATTTTTACGGTCAGCCAAATTTCTTAATGCTGATTTTTAATGTTAATTTTTTTAAATTCAATTGAGAATTAACAATATTTTTATTCATTTTTTATATATATGGTAGCATACTTATTCCTTTGTTTTCCCTGTTTTCCGCTATCGCTTAAGGTAAATACCAGGATGTTTTGTAATGTTTGTAAGCCCAGGGGCATTAGGCTCTAAAATTGTTGTAAAAATTCAATAATTGATTGTGAATATAATTTGGCTGTGGACCATTGGTGTTCAAGAAATTTTAATGACTGCTCCTTGCAATTTGTCATCAAATCTGATCACCCATGGTGCATTAGTTTATTCTTTATTGAACCTTCAAATTATATCTAGTCATATATCTGATTTATTCTATTTTCACAAATTCAAACATTTGTCATTTCTGTACAATGGATTTCTTCATTCCTTTGATATGCTTTGATTGTGGTCATATGTTGATGTTATATACAAAAAACCATTAGGATTCAAAAATATCTAAGTTCAGTGAAAAATAGTTTTATTTCACTACTTTGTGTATTGTTTGAAAATTAAAGTTATTTTTGAGTATTTCATTTCATCTTTATTCTATATATCCCCCGATTTTTGCATAGTTTCATTTTTGCTAGTTTTGTAATAAAATAACAATCTATTATTTCATTTATTCTTCAGTTTCAAAAATATTTTATTCTGGAAATTTAACATAATTTTAAAATTACCAGTAATTTATTTAATGAAATGGTTATATTTAATTTTAAAATAATAATAATAATAATTACAATTTCATGAGTAAATTGTGAAATTTGCTGTTTATAAGTCAAAACAATATTAATAGTTATAATTTCAGCAAATCTGCATTTCTGAAGGACACTACGTTCATTTAAATACGCCGCGTCGGTATCCTTCATGCACTTTCGCGTTTCATTTCGATGAGGTTGGCAGTGCCGAAACTCCGCCATGTTGAATTTTTAGGGTCTTTTCTTACGTAGAGACACCCATATACGGGATTTAGGTTGCTTTGGTCCCTAGAATTTCCAATATGTAGGAATCAGTATCGCCAACTTCGAAAATGTACATGAAGCTAGGCGTTTGGCGCCACATTCAAATACACGCAATTTGTCGACAGTAACTTCTCTCCTGATAACGTTACGTTTAATCCACAGAAAGTTTTGATACCTTAAAATATTTAACCATTTATACAATTATTGATTATTTTTTTCTAAAACTCATAACGATGAAAATACCAAAGTTCAATGCTTTACTCACTGTACAATGCAAATATAATTAGAAAACACGAGGTATAAAATACATTCTTATACAGATAGTTAATTATTGGTAAGGATGTTGAATGCTCAAAGGTAAAAAAATGGAAACCGTATTCTAAATTTTATTTGTCTTCATGAATAACATAGCATTTGGTGTGGTACTTTTCACATTATTTATTTTGAATTTTTAAACGAGCATCGAAACAATGCCAGATATGCTCGTTAAAGTTACGACACAAAAATCGTGGTAAATTACAATTATTAAAAAATTACAGCATGATACATGTCATTACTGTATTTAGCAGTTTGAAAGCAAAAGTATGAAAAAAAGGGTGAAAAAGATGAATGTCTGAACTTACATGTGAAGTGCATATTATTTGAGGCAAGATGTTTATGATATTGATAACAAATCATACATTTTGTCTTCAGGGCAAGATCTGTAGTTTATGAAGATTAGATGAATGACATACAGTTTTGCG
>JAHLJT010008016.1:39125-56198 GCA_031308135.1 Acheta domesticus
AATGTTAATAGTTAGAGCATATTTCATTGGTTCTGGACATATTTTACAAAAGCCTGAACATTTGGATGCACATTTTCCTTTTGATATAACATTAACTTCCAAGCCTTCATATGAGTTATAAGGGAGAACTGGTATAACTTTAAACGGTGTCTATTTACATTTATATGGTATGTTGAATGTAAATACACAGTTCATATTATGTGAGTTTTGAGGAGAACTGTATACTTTTCTAATGAATACATTACATCATCATAGAGGCAAACTCTGAGATGATAAATAATGTGTTATTGAAAAAGCATTATTCATCACATTCTTTCTAAATATTTTTCCATTCTCAAGAAGAAGTGATAATTATGATTTAGCCACACAAGTTGTAGTTAGCTGGGAAATCAGGGCGAGACTCCACTGAGAAAACTGTAGTACTCCAGAAAGGGTGAAAAGGAATCACTTCTATTCTATTATTATTATTAATTTTATATGACTTACAATTTGATAGAAGCAACTCTGATAACGCAATAAATGCTTGATATATAGCATTTTTTTCTAAATATTTTCCAGAACCCTCAATTCTGAAGAGAGGTGAAGCCTCTGTCCTCAAGGCCCTGGTACAATTCTGATTCACCAAAACTTAGAAAACTGCCAAGAAGATAGAAAAAAGCAATTATTCTAATTATTATGATTTATTATTATTATTATTATTATTATTACTTATTATTATTATTATTCTCTAAATCACGACTTAAGATGTTATGTGTCGGCTGAATATAAAATCTACTCCAGGTTGCAACCAGCTACCTAAGGAGCAGATTAGGGACTGTCTGTGCCTCTACAATACTTTGCGCAAAATGTGGGCTGTTCCAAATTAAAGCTATTTCTTGCACTGCCCAGTCTTTTGGATTACCTGGGAGTTTAGACAAGTTCTTACACAAATTTTGCGGAACAAATCCCAGAGCTCCGATAACTATCGGTACGACCTGTGCTTTTACGCCCCACATTCGGCTGATCTCGATTTCCAAACTCTGTATTATGACGTTTCTCTGCCTCCTTGGTAACGACGTTCTGATCGCAAGGTACAGCAACATCCACAAGTAAACACGATTTGTTCTCCAAATCCGGATGACTATATCCGGTTTGTTTGCTGCTATCGTGCGATCAGTTTGAATTTGTTGGTCGTACAATATCGTACACAATCCAACAGACGTCACCGGTTTCGGTGAATGTTCGTACCACTTGGGGCTTGTGTTCGGAACTTCGAGGGCGATACAGATCTGCCAGTGGAGGTAGCTACACACCCTGTCGTGTCTTTTCAAGTATTCGGTCCTTTGCTAGGATTGGACAAGGTGAGACAATATGATCGATGGTTTCTACGTGTTCCTGACAAATGCGGCATTTATCATCTTGGGAAATTTTGAGAACCGCTTTATCATAATGTCGTGTTCTCAAGGCCTGATCTTGGGCAACCTATTACAAGTGCTTCCGATTCTGGCTTCATTCTTCCCCTTTTAAGCCACATAATGATTGATCTTTATTGATCTGCATTTATTATTATTATTATTATTATTTATTATATTATTCATATATAGACATCATCATTTTCTGACTATTACATACATGACAATTTCATAGAAACAATTCTGAGAATGCAATAAATGTCCGTTATAAAACAAATTTCCAAATCTTTTTCAGGGTCAAAATTCTGGACAAAAAACATCTACTAAAAAGGTGTGAAAAGGGTTTCATTCAGTCTTTAATAATAGAATAAGGAAAAAAATAATGCATCAACATTCATAAGATCAATTGATTACAGGACTTTTAATTCAAAGCAAGACCTTTCTCTTCATGGAAGGTTCAGAGTGAGAGAAGACCAGAGAAAGAAGAAGAACACAAACTTGAAATAGAGGCAAGAATATGGGAAATTGAAGAACAGAAATTAAAAGTGGAGGAGCAAAATTAAGGCTGAAATGCATTCAGGAGGAAAGCAAAAAGGTGCATGGATAAGCGGATATGAAATCATAAAGGAGAATCATGTTTTTTGCAGGAAAATATATTAAAAAAATAAAAATTAATAATTTTTGTCAAAAAATTATTGAGTGGTTTATTGTAATACAAATTTCTTTAAATAAATTCCAAAAGCAGAGCAGCAGCTTCTCAGGTGCAGATCCAAACTAAAAATCTCTTGCTAGTGAATGGCATCTTCAACAGGAAATGCTTTCCTTTATGTAAGTATTATTGATGTGAATAAAAAGTAAGCAAAAGCTTATAGCATTGAGTGTTAGCATTAGCATTTTTTAACTAGTTCAGCTCCTACCACTAGCATTTGTTAGCTAAGGAGTGAATACGCATTTTTAATTCTAGGGAGCTAAATCTAGAAACTGTCATATTTGCTAGGTAAATACAAGAGGCCATGTTCTTTGTTTTTTTAATCGTCTGCTTATGTTCATGTTTTACACTTTGGATGTATTAAATATCCAAAACTTGAGTAATTTCAATATGCCTTCTGATCAGTATATCGAAAATGAGAGCGACTCTGATCAGAGCTGTTTTTTTTAACTCTACTTAAAAGAGTACAAAAATACTATGTAAGAAATTGCAGGTGTCTAGAATTAATTAGTCAAGACTTAATTTCATAGAGGGGGAAAATTCATGGAATAATTCTAGAAGGAATTAACATTGTTCCTTAGTGAAGAAGTTATTGTATTGCCATTTTGAAGGATTTCTATATGGTGTAAGCAACCATGGCATTATGCCATATCTGTTGTCTCCAAGTAAAACTACGTCTCTTTTCTGTTTGTTCATAAATTCATAAAGGTCAGATTGTTTGAGTATTCAACTCGTGTACAGATACAGGCCACTGAGCATGTAGTACTAGTTAACTCTTAATTCACATCACATGTAGCTTGAACAATTATGCTTGCAAAATTCTTGCGATTTATGTATTCATCACAATGATAAGTAGGTTTCATTATTGGGACGTGAGTGCAATCTATAAATCCAATTACGCGTGGGAAGCGTTCTGCCCAATATAACCATGCATGCATGCGTGCCAAATAACCATGCATATGCGTTGGAAACTTAATCATTTTTGAACTTTCTCTATAATTGTATCATTACAAATGTTATAGTTTTGCAGACAGTACTTTGGCAATATGCTTCTCTTGCTGCACACTGCTTGCTGCACCTCACTAACAAAGCGAAGAAATATCTGCATCTTCTAAATGGGCAATAAACGCTCCACCTCTCCTTCATGTGACTCGCCCAGGAAATAAGTAGCTACTCTATTTGTTGATTAAACCAATATAAGAAAGAAACAATCGCTTTCGGCACATACTCCATTCACTTGGAGTAATGTTTGCAAGATCTAATATGCATAACAGCAAGCCATTTTTTAAAATAAAAATACTCCAGAATGCCAAGCCAGTGTTACTGCACACTAGGAAAAATTATCAGCTTTTGCTTCGAAAGAAAGATTTAGATGGTCTTTATTCACACCTTTTCAAGCATTAGCTGGAAAATTTAGCTTTAGCTACTAGAAAATGCTTTTTGCTATTAAGTATTAGCTTTTTCTATTTTTTATTGACCTAAAACATAGCAATTGCTTAAAATTACCAGCTTTTGCTTACATTTTATTCACACCACCCAACGTGAGCAGTGTCAACCTAATCAGAGCACCCAATATACAGGACATCATATGGTCACAATTCACCCATACGAAAACTCTCACGCCTTGGAAACAACTTGTTACTTCTGTCCACCATTAACTACTGAATCACTTTACAATTTCAAAAACACTGCGAAGCAAATGATATTACAGTTATTTATCTATCAAGGGCGTTAAGTAGATGTTTTGCCCCGAGGGCCTCTGGCTTCACAGAGCACCAAACACAACACGCGTCTTATTTTGTCTATGTCTGGCTGAGTGGTTGGAAGTCGCATGAGGGGCAAAAAACATCTAGTAACGCCCGTAGTGCATATGGTTTACTAGGTCGTTGCTGAATAAAACGAGAATCGAAACATTTTATAATATTTCTTGCGTCTAAAGTGAAAAGACGCATTGTAATAGTCATTTGCCAATATGACCTCAGATAAACAAAACAGAGTGTGTAACTAATTTCTATTGCATAATTGTTATTGGACTAATTTGAAAATGAAAGAATAATGTGACGTTCCTACGGAAATTCTCGCAAACGCTAACAAAACTACGGACAGTGGTTTCCATTAAAATCTTGAGAAATATATATGAAACTGTTTATGGTGTATTTGATATTTACCTGTGTGAATAACAGTGTAAATTCTGCTGATGAAACGATACTTTTAGGTTATTAGCGTCTATTGTCAAACGTTATTTAGAATGTCATAACACCAAAAAATAACATTTCGAGGATGTTAGCCGATGTGCTTATAAATCTTATTAATACTACTAGTACTTGCTACTGAAGAAGGATATAGTTATGTCTCTAATAACGGTGATACGTAAGTTGCGAGTGATTGATGACAATAATAAATTCACGGGATCATTCCAAAATTGCAATTTGCATATCAATTAAGCAAAATATGGTTTATAACGAATATTTTACTTATTTAAGCATCATGCTATTTATTGTATTTGCTTGCATCTTAACTATAAAAAATCGAATTCATAACTACGTTCTGCGTGTTGTGTTGGTATTAGAGCGGGCCATAAAGTATTCAAAAGGATCTAGGGCATAAAGAATCAGAAAGGTCCACAAGGGTATTAAGCATACCATTACGTATTTTGTTTCAGGTCTGTAAACACACAGCGATGAACTCGTAAACCATAAAATAAATTTTACTGAAATATTTTATCATATTCATTGAATTTATATTATAAATAATTATACTTATTAATTGATTGTATTTACAACAATCTTTGAAAAATCATTATCTTGTAGAATGTATACAACACACTCTGTAACTTTGGGCTTTGACCTGTTGTATCATATAAATATTTAATTTTCACTAAATCAAAATTGTTTTTGAATAATGCTGCAGGCACAGCAAGTCCACGTTGATTTTCAGCAAAATTGGTGGCTCTAGCTCTGGGTCTTCAATTATCTCTTCTACAGGAAATTCTCTTTCCTTTAAAGAAATAGTTATATTATGTAGCACTACCAGTTCCACAATAGTCACTTTCGTCTGCTCCAGTGAGGTTCTGAATCCTGTGAGCAAACATTCTCTATTACTTTAATAAATACAATTAAATAGAAGCAACTCTGATATGAGAATACAATTGTTTATAAAAAGCCTGGCCATAGATCAAATACTTCACAGCAGGCACCTGAAGCGGCTTTTCCAAAGTCCAAAGCACCTTTCAATTGTGTTGCAAGTGCTTTTGTGGCTGGTGTTGTACGCCTGCTCATTTGCTCGCCTTGGATTGCGCACAGGTGGAAACAAATAGGGGGTGCAGGGATAACCAAAGTCCCCGAGCAACCTCCCTCTAAAATCTCCCGCCTCAAACCTCCGCTTCAACCTGGATTCGTTGAAAATCCTGGCATCGTGAACACTTCCGTGCCATCGGGCCTCAATATCCAAGAATTTTAATTTGCATTGCAAACGCCCTGAAAATATATTTCAGAATTTAGAATTCATGTTTTCCTATTACTCCATATTCTTACTGGTGATTTTTTTTAAGTAAACAATTACTACAGCTAAGTAAGTAGTACTGAACATTTAAAGATGGAAATCCTTTCCGATTAAAAAAAATTTGCCCTGCATCCGTTCTCATATTGGGAATACTGATGTGGGTACAGTCTATGCACCCAATCACATTCGTGACCCGTTAATGGTAGAAAAGGAATGAGCGATTTGGGTTTCCTCTTCAACCGTTCGGGGCATGTAAATGTAATTCGGCCCTAGCTCTGGCAATACTGAGAGCCACACTCCTACAGACGTTGGGGACTGACTGCTGGCTAATGCCATGCAAGTCAGCACAGTCGTCTTGCATCTGTTTTATAGGTTGTACATTTAAATGTTGGTTATGTGGCCATTTATAGCAGTATACTGCAATTGCAATAAACAAATATCTTATCATATTTCGCCCCCAGCACTGGAGTGCTGTAAGTATTTGAACATCCGGGGAAAGTTTACTACCTCGGTTATTTCCAGAAGACAAACCTCTCTCCGAATATATCGATGAGCTCCGTCGCTCCTTCCTTGGAGAATCTGTATTTCCTCCGGAATTCCTCCGCCGTATACTCCTCAAAAGGGTTCCTTCTGAGCCGATAAACTTTCCTTCTCCTCTGACGGCCTTCACCAAACACGTTGCCTATATAATCAGCTTCCTCCACAGCTTCAACGGCTTCAATTTGGTTAAAGATATCCAAGTTCTTTTTATCCACACTCACGTGCACCACGTGCACCTAGTTCACAGCAAACGACCAAAAACAATCGAACGAATACCCAGTAGGAACGATAAGTGAATGAAACTATCGATTAAACATCCGATTTGTGAAGTCGACACGGGGTTTTTAGGCGTTGCCAAACGTTGATTGTGGAATAACGCCGGCGTAGTTACTCTTCGCTTACTCCACGACTATTAGTTCAAATTTACTCCTCCCTTACTCAACGCTTACACCGAGAGTAGTTATTTCCAAGGTAAACGTGTTACACATGGCTTAAACCAGACCTCTATTAGTAAGGCTGTCTATGTCTTGTATTCTTTATGACTGGTTTAAAAAATATGTTATCAACAAATATCCTACATTTGCACACGTATTTTATAATCTACTGGAAACAAAAATCACGCAAACTGTGGCAATCTCTTTTGAATAAATGAACGGTCACAAATACATAGATTCTATGAAAAGATTAAACGTTTTAAAGACAAGTCTCTGTTTTAACGAAATACGCAAAAATATGCGCCTATAATTACAGGAATAAGCTTCAATAGGAAAAATCGACCAAAAATGCACAAGTATGCACTAGCATTTTAATCTAGTATATTGCTTCTTATTCTAACCAAATGTCAAGAAATTTCACTTAGCTATGCACTGAAGAAACGGACAAAAATATGCAAAATCATAGAAATCCACTCCCTATTCATCACTATTCAGAGTCGGTCCCCGGTCGTCGGAGCAGTCGGACGTGCACTAGCGGAGCTCCTGGTTTAGACAATGGGTTGCTACCTGCAGGAGTATCGGGCTCGCATCGGGGCGTGGGCCGCGCGCTTTTCCTCGTGCGCAGCGCCGGCCCCTTCGGCATCGCTTCGCGGGGACGGGGCAGCTGCTGGAGCAGCAGCGTTGTGTGCGACCACGATAGCGGTTACTACTGCTAATTGGAGGTGTCGAACCAAACCCAGGACCTGCAGACGAAGTAAATGCAATCCGCATCTTGTGCAGTGGCTGTAACAGTAACTTAAAATCCGGCAAGCAGTGTGAACTCTGTGGGCTCTGGTATCATGCGAGTTGTGGAAAAAATGGAGACATGGACAACGGAAAATGGTTTTGCAGTAAGTGCAAAGAAAACAGACTACGTCTACTGGAAGAAAAACTGGAAGCTGCTCTTCTTCAAATCCAGGAACTGCGGGAGTTAAACGCAGCTCTGGAGGAAAAACTTCGAGCTGTTTCAGTAGGAGACGCCGCGCAGCCAATTGTAGAGGCGCCAGTTGCGAGAAAACCCATTCTCGTTATTGGCGACTCGATAGTAAGGCATGTAGGCAAGAACGACGACCACATGGATGTTGTGTGCCTCCCGGGAATTCGAACCGAGCAGCTGCGGAGGTATGTGGAGAATAGGGGACCTCGGAACGCCAGATACCGTAATTTTACATGTCGGTACAAACGATTTGAGGAGGAAAAATCTTGACTTTGTCATGGGGGATATGTGTGACCTCGTGATGAAAGCACAAGAGAAGTTTCCGAAAGCAAAAATATACGTTAGTGGTATTCTCAGGCGTCGTGGCATTCCATGGAGACGGGTCGGTGTAGTGAACCGAATGTTCGAGTGGGTGGCGCAGACAAGGAATGTGTTTTTTGTGGACCCAAATTCGTGGTTGCAGGACGGCGATTTTGGTCGTGACGGCTTGCATCTAAATCGCTCGGGGTCCACAAAGCTAGGCGGTCTGTTCTCGCGCGTAGGTGGACCGAAACTTCCCGCGATAGGCTCGTGAGACAGCACGGCGGGTGTCGGCAAGGGATGTCGAATCCCTTATGATGGTCTGTGCGGGGATGTCGGCGACGGACGGCAACGCAGTGAGGGACGGCGACGTAGTGGCGACATATAGTGACGCGGAGACGGCGGCGAGGGACGGCGACGCGGTGGCGGCGGCGAGGGACGGCGACGCGGTAACGGCGGCGAGGGACGGCGACGCAGCGGCAACGTGCAGTGATGCGGCGATGGCAGCGAGGGACGGCGGCGCGGTGACGGCGGCGAGGGACGGCGACGCAGCGGCAACGTGCAGTGATGCAGCGATGGCAGCGAGGGACGGCGGCATTAGATTAATGAATTATGCAGAAGGTGAGTCTCTGGTTATTTTGCAGGTTAATTGCAGGAGTATTTACAATAAAACTGTTCAATTCTGGAACACGGTAGAATCTTATAATGTAGATGTCGTGATAGGTACGGAGTCATGGCTCAATGCGGAAATATTAAACGCTGAAATCTTCAGACAAAATTTTTTAACATTCAGACGTGATAGAGTAGATCGCATTGGTGGGGGAGTTTTTTATATGTATAAAAGATAACTTTGAAGCAACAGAGGCATGGGTGGACGACAAATTTGAAATCATAGGTGTAGACATCCGAGATAAAAATTCGAATAATCAATGGGAAGTTATAGGCGCGTATAGATCACAGCAAGATGGACATGAACCATTGGCAAGACTTGCAGAGAGAACACGCGTAACCAGGAAAACCGGAAAAACGTCATTTTGGGGGGAGATCTAAATTTACCGCACGCTACCTGGGAGGGGGATTTAGGGGCTGAAGGCGCCACCCAAGGTCTCGTTAACGAGCTAGTTTGGGAGAACGGCTTAACACAGGTTGTGACCAAACCGACCCGTGATAATGCTTTACTGGACGTTTTCCTTATTAGACCGGTGGACAAACTTCTTGCCTGTGAAGTAATTCCTGGAATTAGCGACCACAAAGGAGTCCTTCTAAAAATGTGCAGAGAGGGTAAGCGAAATGATCTTGTAAAAGAAAGACAATTTTTTCAGTTCTCTAGAACAAACGTCACAAACATGCAATTATATTTGAAAAACAATTATCTAACTTGGGCTTCTAGCGGAAGTACAGTAGAACAGATATGGACAAATTTTAAGAACATCATTTCAGAATGCTTAGCAAAATTCGTGCCTACCAGGAAACTACGGTACCACTCGGATCCCTTGTACTACAACAAAGAAGTGAGGCGATTGAAAAGGCATGTTAGGAAAGCGTATAGTAAACGTAATTCAAATAAGGAACAGAAAAATAAATTTCTACAATTATCTAAAGACTTATTAGCTTTAAAATTACAGAGCCAAGAAAATTACCTTAAATCAATTCTAAACGACCGATTGACCTGTTGGCAAAATTTCTTCAAGTATGTGAGACATAAGGAAGGGAGCAAAGAAAGTATTCCAGCGATCTGCGGAGCAGACGGTTCGTCAATTACAGATGACAGTGTAAAGGCGGACTGTTTAAACAGACATTACGCTTCTGTTTTCAAGCCGAAGGATCAAACCCCAATAAGTAAAACAACACCCGTAATAGAAACCTTTCGAGTTGATGCAGGAATTATTAGAAAAAGAATCGCAAAAATTAGGAGAAATAAATCTGTAGGTCCTGATGGAATACCAGGAGAAATACTAAACTGGGAGGGGAAGCCATGATTCCGTACCTTGCGCGGTTAATGGACGTAACTATAAATAATAAAATGATTCCTCAAAATTGGAAGGAGGCAATTGTAGTACCGATTCACAAGGGAGGAGACAGAAGGGTTGTTAACAACTACAGACCTATTAGTTTGACATCAGTTGTATGTAAGCAGATGGAACACTTAATTGCAGAGTATATTAGAAAAGTTTGGAACAAAACTGATTGGCTATTTCAAAATCAACACGGTTTTCGTCCTGGGTATTCGTGCGACAGCCAGACTATTGCTTTATGTCAGGACATAGCAGATTCACTAGACAAAGGGAACAGGGTCGATGCAATAATATTAGATTTTTCTAAGGCATTCGATCTTGTTCCACACGGTCTCTTAATTGCCAAATTGTCAGAAACGGGACTAGATAATCGAATAATCTTGTGGATAAAGAATTTCTTTCGGGGCGCACTCAAACAGTCAGGATAGGCGATAAATATTCATCAAAAGTCGATGTAACTTCTGGGGTCCCCCAGGGGAGTGTGCTAGGGCCACTACTATTTTTAGCGTTCATTAATGACATTGCAACTGGAATAAAATCGGAAGTTAGACTTTTCGCCGATGATTGTATAATATATAGGAGTATTGGCTCATCTTCGGATGAAAATGTTTTACAGAACGATCTAAACTGTTTATGGAACTGGGCGTGCAAAAATAAGATGGAGTTAAATCCGGAAAAGAGTAAATTCATTTGTTTTACCAAGTGTCGTTCAAATGTACACTCCAATTATGAATTAGGAACCAACGTTATACCACGTGTAAAAAGCTGTAAGTATTTGGGTTTGGTCCTGAGAAGCGACTTGGATTGGTCGGATCATATTAACAATACGGTAAAAAAGTCCTGGAGAGCACTTCACTTTGTAATGCGTATCCTAAAAAATAGTAGTCCAAATGCCCGATCCCTAGCATATACTACACTTGTTCGTCCTATTTTAGAATACGGATCAGCATGCTGGGACCCGTACAGGAAAGGGCAAATTGAGGCGTTAGATAAAATTCAAAAACGGGCCGGTAAGTTTTCAAATCATGGGCGCATTGTTGATGAACGAGAAAAATGGGAGTCCTTATCTAAGAGAAGAGAACGGGCGCGTTTATGCGTAATGTACAAGACTTACAGAGGAGACACAGCATGGGCAGATATCGGTAAGAGATTGCATAAACCAGATTACAAAAGCAGAGGTGACCATCCGTGGAAAATACGATGTAGAAAGCAAAGAACTGATGTAGGTAAGTACTCCTTTGTGAATCGCACTATAGTAGATTGGAACAAACTACCTGCAAAGCACTGGAGGCTCTTCCTTCTAATGTAGGCAAATTTAAAAACATACTAAATTCTATTTAGATCACTATCAATACTGAGACAATTACCTTTATTATTATTATTATTATTATTATTATTATTATTATTATTATTATTATTATTATTACTGATATAAATATCAACATTATTAACACTGCTTTAGCTTTGGTATAATTCTTAATTTATTATTATTATTGTATATAGTTTTTGTTATTTTTATTATTATTACATATTAGCGTTATACAGTGAAGTGAAGTGAAGTGTAGTGTAGTGAAAGGGAAGGGAGTGTAGTGTAGTGAAGTGAAGTGAAGTGTTAGTGAAACTAGTAGTCAATTTAGAGATAACTAGAAATTAATTAGAACTAGGATATCCTCTAATTCTAATGGTAACTATAATTGTTAATGGTTTTTATTGTTCTAATTCTAATTGTCATGTTTGCCACCGAGCATTAGCTCAAAGCGAACTAATAAATCTATCTATCTATCTATCAGTATATTGCAGTATTTAGTATCTTAACTTTTCTTAACAAACATTGTCAAGAGTAAATTGCTCCAATCTTTATGGTAACTGCTGAAAGGCAATTTTTATTAGGGACTTTTAACCTGGAATCTTTTGTTTAAAAAAAATCCTACATTTTGGTAAATTTTTATACTTAAAACATTGTTGCCTCGGCGAAGGGTGCACCAAACATCGCGACGATGTACGACCGGGAATGACCAGGGGGCGGGGCAGCTAGGACAACTAACAAACCAAAATACTAACATTGTAGTCTCGACTCTGCCCTTCTGGTACAACAGGCCAACACTCTGCAGCGAGATTAAGCACGCAAACCAACAACTAAAACTGCAACTGAGAGAAACAGATGTAACACTTTTTGAAATGAATTTCCTCTCAGTAAAACACTTCACCCGGCACGGTCTCCACATGAACCTTGCTGGAAAACATGCAGTCGGTGAAAAGCTTGCACAATACATCATCAACTCCAGTCCTACGCAGCCTCCTGCCAAAAATCCATCCCTTTCACCTTCCTTACGTTCCCCACCCCCCACCCTTATTCTGAACCCTCTTACCCCTCCTGTGAACCTACTCCCATTTCTTCCATTCCCACTACCAATGACGCCTCTATTTCCTCACAACCTGTGACTGCTGGGACACATTACAACCTTCGACCACGCACTGGAGGTAAAAAATGGAGTAAATATATAGCAACTACAGTCAGATGCAGCAGAAAAACATTCGTGTAGGTACTTGCAAAAAATAAAGATATTGCACCATAATGTTCAATCCCTTTCAAATAAACTGAGTTTATCGAGGGCAGCTCTACAGAGCGATTTAAATCAAATGGATTGTTCTTTGCTTACAGAACATTGGTTATCTCCTAATGAACTTAGCATTTTCCAAATTCCAAACTTTTACCTCGCAGGCTATTATTGTAGAAAAAGAGAATCTCATAAATGTCCGGCATATGGAGGTTCTTGTATTTACGTTAAAAATAATATTGATTCTATCTCCTTGACGGAATTCAATGAGTATGCCGTTGAAAATGTTTTTGAAATTTCTGTTGTACATCTTCCTGTGCTAAAAATGATATTGCTTTTGCATCTATAGGCCTCCAACAAAGAGAGCTGCAGATTACATTTTGTTCTTAGAAAAACTAGAGATAACACTTATTAAAGTCATCAATCGCTCTTTTGAATCCATTGTTGTATGTGGAGATTTTAACATTGATTTTCTGGTCGAATCTTGCGAGAAAGAGCAGTTTCTTAACTTAATTAATTCCTTCAATTTAGATATTACAATAAAAGTACCTACACGGATCACAGTAAATTCAAAGAAGGCAATCGATCAATTATATTAACAAAACCACTACTCGACATGAAATTGAAACACAAAGATTTAGGATACAGTGACCACGATGCACAATTCTTACCATTATACGAAATGCGAACAATGACACAACAAATAATACACGTATGATTAGAGTGTTTTCTAAAAGTAAAATAAAATTATTCATTGATTACTTGCTGCAGGAGTCATGGGACGCAGTTATAATACTATTGATACAAACGATAAATATTATTCTTTTTTTCAACGCTTTCATTTCATTTTAAACACTTGCTTTCCTCTTCAGAAAAGAAAATTAAATATTTCACGCAAAAATAATTCTCGGATAACACAAGGGATTAGAACATCATGTAAAAACAAACGAATTCTTTCTTTCATTTCTAAGCATCATAACGTATCTCAAGATTTCCTCCTGTACTTTAAAAATACAAATCATTGTTAAGAAAAGTCATAAGGCAAGCTAAATCATGAAACACGATCAGGATATTTTGAACTCAAATAACAAAACAAAATCAATGTGGGTGTTCGGGCCCACAGCAAAGCAGAAATAAATACGTTCACAAGCAAGGCAGAACAGTTGAATTGCGTAATCGGCAGAGCGCAGCCGTTGACCGCTGAGATCACATATCGCCTTCACATCCGTTGTTCCGCGTATTTTTCAACGGACGGGCGTGGCCGCTCGTACGTGATCGCCTGCCCAACTCACCCCCACAGCGCGGTCCGTTGGAGGAGCAACGGACAAAAAACTGCCAGATCATTGCAAATTCAGATCAAATGGCAAATGGTAATTGGGCCATCGCCATCCCCACCTCTGCACGCGTGTGAGCCCTTTCCTAACGTCTCTGCCCCAACCGAATTCGGCTTAACCGACTTCGTTAGTCCGCAGAAAGACACCGTGCAAGATAGACGCGTGTGTTAGGGCTCCGCGCAGTAGCGTGTAAAGAATCTATAATCGTGCAAATGAGCTGCATACGGCTCGCACATAAATTGTTTAATCGTGGCAGTGCACGCTCTAATTGTGTCTGTCGCTCTTGCGTGGATTTGCGCCCGCAATTTTGGTTGAACTATGTAACTCGCGGCTGCTTCTGGTCGGCGGTCCAAGGTGTCACTACAATAACTACGCTTGGACAGGTGTATTAATGCACCAAGAGAACTTTTCATCTTAATTCTGTGCTTCTTGTGCATTTACTGTGTTAATACTGTACATTTACTTATTAAATATTGTTTGTGCTGGAAATTTGCTCGTATATGCATCCTGCACTCTCTGCGCCAATCCCAAGAGCTATCAAAGGGTTTCGGGACTACTGTACTTCAACAATACAGTCCATTCATACAGTCCACTCATGAACATTAAGTGTATAGTAGCCCCGAACATGGCGCCTTCGAGCCGGATTTTGAAACTGTGACCTAATGGTATATGAACTAGCGTTCTCCAAAGCTGCAAGTGTTGACCGTGCTCTGCGGATGTCGATCCACTGTTCTTCAACGGCCGCGCAACTTCAACACGTGCTTCAAGAAACAAGTCTTCAGTTGTAAAAAATTGTGCACCGATTAATGTGTGCTTCAAGAGCAGTGTTCATTGTGTGGTGAAAAGTTCCTATCAGTGCAAAAGAATGCCACAATCAATGTGTTTTTCAAAGTAAAAATTTTTAATGTGTTCAGCAAAATTTTTCTATTGCTGTTTAATGTAAAGGTTTTGTGCATAAGGTGTAGCCTGCACGGCTAAATAATTTTCTATAAAATCTTGTGGGCAGAATATAAATTTGTTCACCACTGTAATCAAGTTTTAAATCGATGCAACTATTTATTGCTCAGTGACAGAAATTCTTTTCTCTTCATATTCGAAGAACAGAAATGACAGTGTTTTGTGTTCTACAAAATCTTATGAAATGTTTTGTGTGTTTTTGTTTTTCTTTTCAGGCTATTCATTGTGTGAAGTGTATAAGTGCCACTGTGTTAATCTGTTAGCACACATGAAGTCTGTGTTTACCGCTTGCAACTTGTATTATAATTTGTGTAGTAATATTTTTTTCATTTTTTAGCAACATAAGTTCGTCATTAAGGAATTCAATTTAATATTTAAATGCAAGAAGCAAATTCAAATGCAGTGTGTGCTAATCAATTTAATTGCCACTGCATTTGATAGGCAATTCAATTAAGTGTTTATTTATGTGTGACCAAGTTGGCCAGCAGCAGTCAGTTGTTCATCATGTAATGTAAGTATGAACAATCAGCTGATTTGCCTTGCAAAGTGTGGCATGCTCAGTGAATTCAGTGCAGTGTTTATTTTCTACGGAAGTGTCATTCCAATTTTTATTGTGTACATTGTGCTCATTTGTGTCTGTTTCTGCTTTGCGTGGTGACCTATTAATAATAACCATGGCTCATCAACCCTCAGACAGAGCAGTGAAATCTCAGCTCACTAAACTAGTAACGAAATCACTGCTCTTGAATCTTTTATGATAATTTCAATGACCCGATGAGCAAATGTATCAAAAGCTGTTAACTAAATCTAACAAATTAGATAAAATGCATGACAAGACACAAGATCTTGTGGAAGATTTAGAAGCCGATCTGAGTTGTTATATTTATCTCAGCAGGTCTTTGATAAATATGATGATGTTAATGCTAAGGCAAAAAAAGTTGCCATATCGCGACATAAACATTTAAATCTTGAATCACGCCCAGCTCACCTGTTTCCTCATGTGCATCAGAAGCCTTGAGTGTGAATTCAATCCCATTCAAATTACCTGAATGAAGTTAACAACATTCTCTGGTAATATTTTAGAATGGCCTAAATTTAGGGATATTTTCCAAAGCATTGTCATTAATATCCAAGTTAACAGACTTCTTCAAGATTTTTACTATTTGAATGGTGCTTTAGAGGCAATGCAAGGGCAATCTTACATAATCTCCAATTATCAGATTCTAATTTCCCTGTCGCCTGGCAGTTATTAAAAAATAGATTTGATTGCCCCTAGACTAATTGTTGCTCAACATTTGACTTCTATATTAAACCCCCCCTTAATATCATGACTGTGCCAAGTCCCACAAAATCTAATTGATTTCTTCAACTTTGCATATTAATGCACTATTAGCCCTTAAAGAAGACTCTGATCTTGCTGGATTAATTGTCTTGTGACCAAAGGACTCACACATAATATTCTCAGGGAGTGGGAGTTATCCTTGGACACTGATAATTATCCTGACTTTCAGTCATTAATGAAATTCTTACAACACCACCACAAGAGCCCCTCAGTGTCATGCCAACTTCCTCATCCTCAATTTGTAAAGAATAATAAAATCATGGTAAATCAACAAACCTACCCTGGCTTTAAATGTCCAAAATGCTAAATCAGAACAAATTATTAGCCGATTGTCCTGAGTTTTTGAATATGTCAAGGAAGGACAGGCTGGATTTGGGAAGCCACACAATAGGGGTGTAAGGTGCTTTACTTTCAAGTCAGGAAAGGAGTCAATTGCAAAAGAACTTGTTTATTGTGATAAGGCTCATCACAACTTGTGCATCTGATAAATCTCAAATGAAAGCCCCCCCCCCAAAAAGCTGTCTCTCAGCTGCCAGCAACATAGTGCAGGCATAGGGTACTATTGCCCACTGCAAAGGGTACTGGGCTTAACCCCCATAGGTGGAGCCCATCATTTGCATGCTCTCCTTGACAGTGGTAGTGCAATAAATTTAATACCTGGGAAAACTCGTCAAAAACACTTAAATTACATACAAAGAATTAACATTAATATTATACTATAGGCCGTAATTTCAATGCCAGGTACTTATGTGTTCAGCTTAAATTCAGTCTTGCCCAAATATAGCCCGTGGTCTCAAGGTAATTGATTCTTTGTGGTATCAGAGCTTCCAACATCCCTTAAAGAAAGTTTTGACCCCCAGTCATGGAGTCGCTACTGAGTATTTTTGGCAGATCCGCTCTTTAATGAGTCTAAAAACATTCAATGACGCTCGGTGCAGACACATTTTTGATTATCTACTCCCCAAAATAGGAAAAAGAGTAGAGGGAAATTTCCCACATTACAGGAAACCCGCTTA
>JAHLJT010008017.1:0-34235 GCA_031308135.1 Acheta domesticus
CGCTGCTTTTTGTTTTAATTATTCCAGTAGCGCACTCCGCACCGCGCCGAGGTTGTCGGTGAGAGACATCCTCTGGGTGACAAACGCACTTGAACTTTGCTTTCCTCTGCCTCAGGAACAGATTCTCCGTGTGTTCTTTTTTTTCGGGTAATGCGTCGCATGGGCTAAGGCTCTGATCTCTTATTCCAGAAATTTTCGATAGTTGACACAAACTAGGAAGACAATAGGTAGACAACTATTGATTTCTATATTTTATATAAATTCAACGTAGAGAATGTAATGTAAATTTAATTACAGTTACTGTATTTTATTTTCCCAACCGTATGATTTATTTTAATGAATATTAATACTTTACTTTGCTAGTTTTGTACTACATTTGCTTTGGCAATATTTAATTTTATGTACAAAATCTGATAGATGAAACTAATGTCGAAAGAAAGAAAAACAAATAAGACTCAAAGCCATAGATAGATGACAAGCAAAATCTTGCCCAGGCGTTCCAGAGGAAGTGGAAGACAAAACGATATAATTCCTCGAACAGAGCAAAGGTCACTTCAACAGTCAGTGATGAGATACTAATTAACTACTAAGGAAATCGACCAAGAAAATTCTCCGAGAACTTTGCAATTTTCCCGCGCGCCATGTTTTTGAAAGGGGCAGGCTCATTTATTTCAACTGTCATGGCGCTCTTATCTCGGCGTCTCTGCGCCTCTCGCGTTGTCCAGCGGAAGAAGGCGCTCGGCGATCTGCTGGGACAAGGCGGAGCGGAGCGCGGCGTGGCTCAGCGGGCAGCAGCAAGGGGGCGGGGGCGGGGGCGAGGGCGAGGGCGAGGGCAGGGCGAGCGGCGTCGCGGGGGCTGCCCGGGGCTCAGTGCACGTGCCCGCGTGCTCGGCGTGCGAGTGGCCCGCGTGGCTGCCCAGCAGCGCGTCGCCCCGCTGCTACCGCCGCCGTGGTCGTGGTTGTGGTTGTGGTGGCCTCCGCCTCCACCGCCGTGGTTGTGTTCATGGCCAGCTGAAACAAAGAAAGGACGAGGCTGTCAGTGCGTTTAGAAACGGAAGGGCAGCTTGAGTGGTGGCTGAACACCGTGGGACCGTCGAATGGTAAGTAATTACCGGTATTAGTGCTATGGTGAGGCAGTACCTTCAACATCTTTTGAATCCACCATATTGGACTTCGATTGAAAACAGTAGTGTTCTCTTGGAAAAGTGAAATAGCTGGAAGGAAATTACAGGATCCAGGGAGGAAAAGTCGAACAACTTCGAAAACAAGCTTATAGGACAATTTTAAGCGTAGTTTGTATAATAGACTCCTTGGATATTCAGAACGGCTGAGCCGCAATAAGCACTCAGAAGTTGCTTTTGAATGAATTGTATTTTACAACTGTGTATGAAACAGTTGAATATCATACAAATTCATATATTCACAAATTTTACTCGCATACAAAGTATGTAATCATTACGCTACATCTATGCCGTTCCGTTTCCTGTATCTATCAACATACGATCCTATCACTTTGTCCTCTAAAAAAAACACCTCACTTTATCCTGAATATTCGACTTTGCTCACACTCTTCTTCCTAAAAATCCAGACATTTATTTTATTTTATTATTTTATTTTTTACACATAGATCAGTTCATTGAACTACGCGTATGTAGTGAAGGCTTAATAAATACATCTTAAACCTAAACTTAATACAAAGATTGAGGAAATACGATGGCACCTCATAGGCTCTATACTAGAACTGAAAACAGTTAAAAAAATATATGAAATGGAAATTGTTTTGATTCGAGTGGAATGAGAGGGGGCTCTTACGATGTTGAATGAAGATAATTTTGTGATGTCGTGAATATTGGAGAAGTTATGGGATAAGTAAGCACTGTGGTGAAAGTTGGGATCGAAATTGAATTCATTGTGTAATTGGTTAGAAATGAACCAGGGTGCATTGGTGATGGCATGAAGGGATTGGTTCTGCACTATTTGGATTTTGTTGATGTTGGTTTTTGCAGCGTTTGATCCATACTGGAAGGCGTAGAGAAGTGTCGGGATGATTATTACTTTTTATGGTATTATTGTTGTGTTATATGGGAGGTAATGATTTATATTAATTTGAGTTTTAGTTGATGCAGTTTGTTTTAGTTTGTATTATTTTGATGTCTATGTATTGAAATCCCAGACATCTCTCTAAAACATGTTCTCAATCTTTCCTCTTCCATCTCACAGATCCAACATTTTTCCTCACTATTTAGACAATATTTACTTGATTTCATTCATTGCCTAACCTATATCTTGCGATCCTACATCTGTCAATTTCCGTAGGTTTACCTTTTAAATAGCTGGGAATATCATCCATCAGAATAATTTATACCGTTATTAAAATTTGATTTCCTTATATTTCGCAATTTCTTACAATAACTGATCTTTATCTCTTTGATCAATTCTTTACTTATGTATATTCCTTCTCCTCTTAACTTGTTACTTACTCTATCGAGTAATCTTTATTATTTCAAAAAACTTTTCTTTCCCATTCAGATTTCTCAGTCTCTATGTTTTTATCTATTTCCCAACAAACTTGCTTTAATAACTCCTTTACCCTCCCTCCCCTAATCCTTTCCTCAAATTACATGCCATTTACCCATCTCTATTCTCACTTTTTGCCTCTTTGTCTCCCATTCTTATCATACAACCAGGTGAGCAATAGTCCGTTCTTAGGATCCATCTTTAAAATCTTCATGTATTGCTTCTAGATCCTCCTTTCCTCCATCGCCAAATTTCTGCCCACACCTCAAAATAGAATCCATGCGCGTGAATTGCCGCGACTGCTCAAGGGAACCTCGCTCTGAGGGAACGTCCATCGCCCAGGTAGAATTTGCCCCCCCCGTTCGCGATTGTCGCACTGCACTGGCTGTGAATGTGAGTTTGTAGAGGGCTAACATGTTGTCGTAAATGCAAAGCAGGGACCGTAAAGGTATTGAATACCGGTAAAACACCGACTTTTTCCTTACTTATAGCAAATACCTGTATTCTTTTAACCGGTAAAATACCTTTAAGCGGTATGGATATAGTTAACTGAGGCCGACATCTGGCGGAGAAAGTGAGAGTCACACCCCAGGCGAACTGCCGCGAGGAGCGCCTGCCCGAAATCTCCCCAGACGGCGTCGGAGGTAGGCCTCCAAAGAGCCTGGAGCGGAAAAGAGGTGGCATCAAACTGCTTTGAACATCTCAACAGGATCACCACGAATCGCACGCGATTTATGGATTAGTACTACCATACCGGCATGGGCGTCATAAAGGTTATACCCGTATTTTCAATGGAAAATAATATCGCACACACCATCCACCGAGAGAAAAAAACTTCCTTCATTAATAATTTGCAAAATGCTTATTAATAAAACAAAAATCATGGATATACGCCTTTACTCGCGTAACGAACGTACGTATGCGCGCACGAACAAACGCGAGGACGCTCAATTCCCCTTAAACACACAGACTAGGCAGCAAATTTGCTGGGGCCAATGGTCAAACATCCGTCTCTCGCATTTCAATGCTCCACATTGCGAAAGAAATTGATAACCTGGAATGTGCTGGGTGCTTTATCACCTATCTGAACAAAATCCAATGACTGGGGCCGGGATTATCTTTGGAATATTCTTCATAAAGTTGATTCTGATTTCACAAATTTCTACTGCTTTGAGATGATTCATGTTACACAAAAAGTTTTAAAAAGGTACGCATTTTAAAAATGAGTGTATCAAGAACGATGTATACAGTACATAAGTCTTGTTTGTACAGGGATAATGTTATAAGAAATCCATTTATTATTTAATAGAAAATACTCGTATTTTATTAAATGATTTCGCACGTATATATAATAATGAAATAGGAAAAATGAGTAATAACTCCATAATTTATAAAAAGCAGCAAGGGATATTGGAAAAAATCATATCGTGTGAAGTTTATATAAATAAATAAATGAAGGATGTTGGTATAGAGGTTAAACTGCTACTCCGTATGACCGATCTCTGAACAGATTCCCCGATCGAACAGGTATGGAGTAATTGAAGAACGGGTGCATTCAAGAAAACCGGGCACTGGAACAATTAAAAGTATTGTGGCAGAAGAATGAAAAAACTGGTAATATGTGTCAAAATTTGTGCATGCAATGCAAAGACAATGCAAAGCAGATCTCAAAGCTAAAGGCTACGCATCTGGGTATAATCTTTTTTCTTCTGAAGTCTTAATATATCTTTTACTTTTTGATGGTATACAAACAGGGCTGTTGCATGGTAATGCCACAGTTTTGTTAAATTATTTATTTGTATTTTATTTGAAAGCAAATAAACTCTTTGTTGATTGTTTTTATTTCCTCAGATTTGTAAAAAAGAATACTAAAAATATAAAATAGAGTAAATATTAATTTTTCGTTACGATAAGATTGTTACACACACACAATAATTTATAAAGTGTGGAAGCTCTACAAAGCTTAAATGAAAGCATGCATTTGCATGGAAATCCTGTCTCTAGCTATAATGAAATACTCGAATCTGATTCAGTCGGTGCCAGAGAAAGGACTGATAATGCTGTTTACTGTGAGGTGATCTTGACTTTGTTTTTAGTGTTCATTATTTGAAAGGTACAATTAATAACGTTATTTTATGATTAAAGAGATAAGTAAAGTTTTGAATTGAATTGCATCTCCCTGCAATAATAAGTACAGTTAATTCTTAAATATTTAGATTTTGCCTGCACTATTACGAATCGACATTCAACTGCTCAATTGCTGACAAGAATGAATGCTTAGTTACTATTGTTTGTGTGCTATTCACACGAATGTTTCGGTCATTCCGTGCCTATGGAATTATATGCGATGAAGCTCTACAATATTCGAAGACATCCGTACGTATGAGACACCTCAGACTTCAACAAGAGGATGGGGCTCTCTTCCACGTGTCCTCGAATGAACCGCGACCTTTCGTCTGCAAATGGTATTAAGAGTAACAAATAGTCAGCAACACTATGTGGCTGTAAGAGCCCAGGGCTCTTAAGAGGAGTTTCATTCTCTGAAAACAGCGATATATAACATTATTAGTGAAGGAGAATACAGTTTTAAATTCCTTTGTAACTTTTTCACGTGTGACTTTCTAGGTAAACAAGCAAAAGTTTTATAAAGCAATAGCTTTGGCAATGAAAGAATTCATAAGGCTCTTCAATATTATATTCGATCCAAGTATTACTTTGAGCAATGTTTTAGTGAACAACTACACCGTAACAAGGTTGGATTGAATTACAAAATAGAACCCTAGTACTACGCAAGATGCGAGTTATACTTTTCAGAAAATAGTACTTTTCTATTCTTACTCTTATTTATAGTGTTTGAAAGGCAGAGTATTCACACACGCACACACATACAGTATCTAACATTGTTATTAGTACACATTGTTTATACAAGGTAAGGTAACGAGCACAATAGTCGGACATGTTAGAGAAGAATGTAAATTGTTTTAATCCTTAATATACTTTCAAATAACAAAGCATCGTAATATTGCTTTCTGACATCTAAAGGCCCCTATTTTCTGATAAGTGGTATACTGATTAAACAGCGAAAATATTTGTGAAAACAAAAATTTAATCTTAAACCACTGAAATGCAACTGCAGTCGACAAACATAAAATACAGAGCATTAAAGAGAAACATGTGTGATTTGAGTATGCTTTGATAATGTGCATAAACAAAAAATACCTTTATGTAAATGTAAAACTTGTTTATTACCGTACATTTTGAACATTAATACTGTGGCGTCTGGCAACGCTTTGAAGCGGGCGGCATGCCTAAGCCGGAAGCTGTGGTAGAAGGGCGCATCTGAGCTAAAAATAAAGGGACGCAGAAGGTTGCTGCACCAGGAGTAACGCACGCAAACATAACTGTTTAGAAAGGTAAGTGGCGAGTCTGGGACGAGTGTACAAGACCTGAATTGGATAGCCATCGAGCCTGGGGACGCCCGACAGCATGGCGCCGGTGGGGGAGACGTGGGTGTATATATAGGCGTGCGCCGTCTGCGCTCGCGGAGATTCGTAGAGCTCGTTGTTAGCCGAGGTCTGAGCGGGATCTCCAGTACACTCAAGCACGGGATTTCCGGGG
This sequence comes from Acheta domesticus, assembly GCA_031308135.1. Taxonomy (NCBI): domain Eukaryota; kingdom Metazoa; phylum Arthropoda; class Insecta; order Orthoptera; family Gryllidae; genus Acheta; species Acheta domesticus. The sequence goes on from JAHLJT010008017.1 coordinate 6,136, forward strand.
CGGATAACCAGTTGGCGCCGGCCATGTAGGTTACGTTGGTTACCGGGGACCTAACGTCTGATAGCATCGCATCACGCGTTGTTATCTGCTTTAGGGCAGTGGCACTGGGCTATAATCTTGGGACGGTCGCGGGGTTTTCGCGGTAAGGGGAAGAAAGGCTGCCGGGGTTTAATCAATATTTGTATATTTCTTACTTCTTTGTTACTTGTAAATAAAATGTAATCATTTTATCTTCGACGCAGTTGTCTGTTCATTTACTTCAGTTACGTCACAATACCATACATTTCCTCGCATTGATTGGCTGTTAAAAACATACCTTACTCTTTGCCCCCTTACAGTCAGTTGTGGGCTTTAAACATTCCAATTACTTGGTTACACGAAATATAAGAAATGTAATTTTCTTCTGCAAATTATATTTTTATTTGCATCAACACTTTTAAACGGATTATTTTAACACATCATCCATTGGTTCTTGAACTATTTAACCACAAATAAATGTTGTTAAACTGCTGAGAATACGATGAATCTTTTAGGAGCCATGTTTCACATGGAGGAAAAAAAGTGTAAGCTCCTGAGCTGCATGCTGAGCATTTTAATTTGACACGTATGTCACTATAGGAGCAGTGTATTCACAATAACCTATACTGACAACCCTACTGTTATTACAACTATTAACTTTTTTCACAAAATAATCGTAAAATAACATTATTATTCATCCTGTAGTCCAATAATGCACATAAACAACATAGAAAATCAAAGAGGACGCATCCAAATTTTATAATCAACACTAACTTTTCTTAAACTCTGTTCCTCTAGCTCTGCTTCAATTTAGTCCCACTTTCTTCCATCTGACACTCTCATGTGACTATGCAATACTATGCAATCCATGCAGTACTTGATTGTTTCAACAGAAACAAGCTCGGTAGTGTTGCCAGATGTACTCACAGCCTCCTTTGGATCACTATATAACGTTATGATAAGCATTTACACGTATTATGTCGACTATAGGTGTCCTGTCAACTAAAGGTGCTCTTACCTATATTAATTATTTAGATCAGACCTGCACAGCATTTTGCACTTTCACTGACCTCAGGAGCTGCGTGCAGGCAACTCGTGTGCAAATGAGAAAATCGATGAAGGGTGGGGATGAGACCTAATCTAGGAGTGGGGACCACCAATCAGAATCTGCAATTCGAAAGTTAGCGCGTAAATTTAAAGAGCAATCGGCAAGAACATGACGGTCATATACAGTTCAAGTAATATTGTGTTTTATATTATATTGCAAATGTTTGTTCTCGATATATGACAGGGCAAAATATGAAACTACAACGAATTATACATATTAGATTTCGACACCAAGTATTATAACTGCTTGTAACATAACATAATCTAATTATAAACATAATATAATCCGCTTTGCTACGATTTTAATCACAAATTTAGTGTTGTGCTAAACACAAAATTTTGAAGACTGAATTGTTTTGTTTGATGATGACAGTAATAAAATATTTTTATTAACTATGTTTATAGAATAAGACTGTTCTCTCAACGCAAAAACATATTGTTCTAAAAAATAATGATGATTTTCTGTTCTAATTTCTGACAAGAGTGTAGAGTCGTATACGAGATCGTATTACAAATAAGCCCTTTGCCTTCTATTTAACCGATTCCCATGATTATCTTGTGATTGTCCGTAACATATCGTGACAGAAGTTGCTCGTTGATTTCTTTTATTCAGTTTTATAATGGGGAAAAATGGTCCAAATGTGCTTTTAAACATTACCCTTCTTGGAATTGCCACATATTTCTATTTTTATGCAATCTTGATGTGAGAGATGCTCTCATGATTTTGTTCATTTTTCTATGATTTGGGGATTATAACATTCCTGGTGAACAATCAATTATTAAATTGCAATTTTGTGTTAGATAGAATTAAATAATATTTTTTTCTTATATACAAGCATATATTTTAAAGCTATTGCTTTAAAATAATGCTTAAGAGTCACAATGGGCATGTTATTTTTTTTAAAAAAATAGAAAATGAAAATACATTCAGTGGTGGATACAACGGTGGATATACAGCAGTGCACAGAACGTAAACAGTGAAGTATGACCCTGGTAACTGAAAATACTAGACAATCCTTTTAAACAAATTGGCATTTAATTTTGAAGCATGGATCATTATGAGACGCCCAGGCATTCAATCTACGCGCCGCGTCGTGCTCGTCAGACTTCTTCCCCTCCCCGCAAAGCTTCCTACTCTCCACTATTTGCACTTTCGGCGCTGCTACGGGCAGCCGATCAGCTCGCAAGTGCAGAATTGCCCGCAGGAGCAGGCGTTTGTGCAGGTCTGAGTTTAGATCAAAGGTAAAGTTTTTTTCAAAAACAGTCGTTTATAAAATGAAAAACAATCTCATTACAAACTGAAAAACATAGGTTCTATATTAGAATCAGTTAATGCATCAATTTAAAAAAAAAACACCAGTATTTTGTTGAATATCCCTTGGCTTTTACTACAGCTAGGCATCGACTCTTCCGGGAAAGAACAAGGTTCTTCAAGTTGTGGGGTTTATTTTCTTCCATTCTGCTTCCACAAGACGTTTTAGTTCTTTGTTTTTTCACGCCAGTTTTGTAAACCTTTTCTCTTCAAAACTGATCACCAAATGCTCTATGGGATATAAGTCTGGGCTTTGAGGTGAGGACTGTATTCATGAAACAATCGCCTGCATTGGCTTCCTCCAGACCCGACGTATCCCAATCTGATCTGATGAGGTTATTTATACATTCGTGAGACATAATTTTAAAATATTTTGCGGTGAGATATAATAACTTTTTGTTGCTAAATCTGAGTGTATGGATAAGAATGTTAGATACCTAAATATCACGCAAAAGTAGACATACCCATTCCCATACCTGCAATCTTAACCCGAACGCATTTGGCTTAATAATGAACTTGCAGACATGTAACTAAACGTAACGTTTTGTTAATTAACCAATTTACACTTTTGTTATAATTTTTAGTATATTTAATTAATTTGGACATTTAATTAACATTAATATGTGTTTCGACATTATGGGCGCTTGAGAGTATTAGGCACTTTTCCTTAAATGTAATTCAAGAAACAATACATTCCAAAGGACATACCCTGAGATCTGAGCAGTTGCCTGCCCGACTAGTGAGAGGCGGCGCGACGCGGACGCGACGCGACGCGACGCGCCGGCCGCTCGACCTTGACCGCGGACGGCACCCGACTAGGCAAGGGGCGGGGTGGGACGAGGCAGAGCAGGTCGGGCCGCCCCGCCTCGCCGTGGGAGAAGCTCCGGCTGGTGGGACCGGGACCGCATGGCGGGGGACCGGAAGGCCGCGGCGCAGTGTAGTGTTGTGTCGTGCCCTCCCGGGTTGCCCGCGCGCCTCGCAGCCGGTGAGAAAGCGAGAGGTGGCGGGAGAGCGATGACGCAACGGGGAGAGTGACGGCCGCTCTGTGGTCAAGACCGGCGCGGCGGCGCGGCGCGGCGCGGCGCGCCTGGCCGGGCGGGCGGGCCCGGGCCGCTCACCGAGCACGTGGATGCGCCGACACGGCGCCCGTATTTCAAGTGAACACCAGCGTTCACCGTGTTTCACAACTTACTCGCTCTCTCTGGAAACGAATTTCTCTATTCGACAATACCAAACCCTTTTTACTGACCAACAGAGAATCCGAATAAGCTAGTTCCGTAATTACGTTGTTTTTGTATTCTTGCCGTTCTTTTGAATTCATATCTTTCTTCCTTTTTCTGTGGGAACGAAAGTACGAGTAAAAGTAGTTTGATATGACTATTTCATAAATGAGCGGCTCTACCAACACAAATCGTGGCGAACTACAGCGTAGTTAGTTCTTGTGCGTGTCAGGCACGTCAAACCGGTGCCCGCACGAGCTACTTGCCCGCCTGGGGAGCCGGCGCTCGTACGGGCACGGGCAACTTCCCCTACCCTGGTCTCATTTCCCCTTAAAATTCCTAGAAAGGGGTGCACATGCGCAAGCTGAAGCGACGCGAGGGGGCGAATAGTGGCTTCATACGAAAATGTGGCAGATGTTTTCTTATTCAAATAACCAAGAATTATAGTATGATTACATTATTCACTTCTTATTACTACTCGTTGTGTATTTTGTGATATTTGTAAACATGAAGTCGTGAGACTTCAATGTACTACGTAATGTAACAATATAAAATGTCTTTTTTCTGATTTTTCATGGTACCTGGTGGTTATTGATTCTAGTACTAAAAGAGTGATAGCTGATCGTATTGTAATGCTACAGAAGTATATGATGTATTATACAAACATGACAATAAACTGTTACTTGTTGGAAATTACGCTCAAGTATTGATTACTCATAATATATTTTCTTACTAAATTCTCCCTTATATAAACATCTTTGCTAAGTGACAGAAATATAGCTACGGATAGTGTAAGGAAATATAGCTAAATGTGGGGCAATAACTATCAACTAAACTTCTCGAAAAGACTGCCATGGGCCAGGTATCCACTAATATACCGCCACTCGTAGCAATTTGTACATCCCTTACTTTTAAATCTCGCGCCAGTTTCTCTGGACGGAGTGCCCGCGAGCTCTAGTAATCTTGTTACCTTGCCCGCGACCTTGATATGCCTGGTGTAGATGATTACCAAACTACAAGATGGCATTCAGAGTGCTGGCAAACAAGACACAATAATTTCACATTTATATTTGTCCTTAAATATATGTACGGAAGTATTTTTCTGACATGCATGAATATTTGTTATGAAGCTTTGAAATATTTGTAAAATTAAATTCGTAAATAATGTATGATATCAAATATTAATCATCATCCTTTTCTTTAATTCCATTCTTCGGAATCCTCAAAGCAGAACCTTGGGGATAGTAGTATACTACTGAACGTTCACTCTGTGCAAGACGTTATTTTAAAATTTGTGCAACATGTGTACCAAGACTTCTTGACTAGAGCGTATTCTTTGCGCCCGCATTCCATTGTTTAGTAAGCTTGGCAATAAGGGAGTCTCTTAAAAAGGTTATGAAGTTGTTCTTTCAAAATTGAGTCACAAAATGCGATATTCTGATTGTAATTGATTCGCTGTAAGATTTAAAAATTGAATCGTGTTAAACTAATTTAAGTCTTCATTAAACTAATCAGAGATACACAAAGGCATTTCATTTCAAGAAAACTACAAATCCTGTTTGAAAACTGAATTTATCAGTTCACTGAAATATTGTAACGTTGTATGAATTCAATAAATTCAAAAATATATAATTAATTACTATTTTATTGATCACGATTTATGTAGCGTCAAATAATTACAGGTACGAATTTGACAGATACATCCTTATCAAGTATACAATTTGAATGCTGATGTATCTTCCGGCTGCATATTCGTAATAATATGCATTTGAAAGCGAAACATGTAACAATAAGTCTCTTAAACTTTGAGGCAACATTTTCGATAATAAAGCTTTGATGAAAGTACTTTCTGCTTCTTCTGACATGTCTCAAAAGTATATTATATGACTTTGCCCATACTTTAACACAGACTCCTGATACTCAATTTCATAGTAATGTGCAGAACTTGGCACTGTTATACCAGAACTTGATATTAAATGTGAATGTCCACGGTCGTCAGTGATATATTCCTTGGCCCACTAAATGAGAATGTAGGACAAATCCTTATGTTTTTTTTGTACCAGCATGTTACCTGACAAGGCACCTTTCTCAGTCCCTGAAGTCTATATTCGATCTCAGTAACATTTAAGTGGAACATGATGGCCAGTAGAACTAATTATCGCAACGTGCTCTGGAAACCTACTCTGGACTCCGTTTGGAATTCTGAGATTATTAAATACTGAAAGAAAATAGACATTTTGCTAACTGAATTTCATTTTGAAAATGCTCAGCGTAGGTCACCAATACGGTGAAATAGGTACGCCGTGAAATAGATTCTGAAGGAAGAAAATATAATAGAAATGCCAGAAACAATTTTCATTTTCAGAACATAATGATCTTTGAGTAATTAAACACTCACACACATATATACTAGGTAAAAGTTTTACAGTAGATACGCGCAATGAAATAAATGCAAAGAGGATGAGTATTATAATATGATTAAAAAATATTTTAATGCTGATAATTTTTTTGCTAACCCCTCATACATCAACGAGAAATATGTAAAAATATGTTTGACAGAAAACAATATCATTGTTCTCGCCTCTCAGGTTATGGTATTATATTTTACACTGAAAAAAAAGGGCCATTGACTCTCAACCACAAACCCATGGTTAAGTGTCTTCCAGTTGTGACGATCGATTTATACATTGTGGCAATAATCGCCATAGATGACGTGCTGGTAGTTGATTGTCAAGCTAACCAACCGACGAAGGTTGGGAAATACGCGATTCTTATAACCATCAGTTGACTTCATATAACGTTCTAATTGGTTCCCGCAACCACGGGGTTCTCAACGCCTCCTCAACGCTTCGGACATGGTTGAGTTGACCAACCTTTGGCGGGAGACCAGCGCGGCCTGAGGATGAATTTGACAGCTGGAAATACGGACGAGTTTCAGAGTGTGTTTAATAAGGACTCTGGAGAGAGTGTTCACTTAAGTTTCTAAAAGACGAAATATTAAGATGAATATCTGCTGAATCGATTCCAAGAGAATGCTCATTGTCACTCAATGGTAAGTGAAACATTTTTCATGTGAGGTTACGGCCACATTACTCTAATCGAGTAACAAGTATTTTTAACGTATAATTTATGATTCATTGCAGGTTTATCGTTTGGCGGTACACGAAGATGTGTGTGTGTATGTGGAGGGGAATCCAGTACTTAATTTGGAAAATGAGTGTATTTTGTTGTGAGAGTAGTTAGCAATTGTGCCGAATCTTTATAAGAAGAAAATTTTCGAATTTCTAAAATTCTGTTGAAACTTGGTTATGTTGATCATGGTATTTCGTTGTTGATGAAAATACGCAGTATATATGTTTATAAAAAGTGTTGAAATGTGTCAGAGAAGTTGTTGATTAAGACCAGAAAACTACACATGCAGAACGTTTACACAATGGGCACTGCAAAATGATGTGCAACTTGATGTCATTGAATGTGTGTTTCTTGAAGGATGAGTAAAATAAAGGCAGTTTTTAAACAATCAAGTTAAGATGCATGTGATTTGAATTGGACATCACAGACATGAAAACCTCAATAGACCCTATTTGATGTCTGCTTTTGGTGACATCCTGTAGTGCTGTGCTTTTGAATTCTTGCAGTGTTCTTATGTGCAGTATTTCTTGCAGTATTTATGTTTGCTATGGTTCAGCAATTTAATTAAGAAAATTGCTACCATTTTATTTTATAACTGAAGAAAATTGTGGAACTGCAAGCAATCTAATGTTCTTCAGAGATATTAAATTCCATTGTCCCTTCTCTGTTTCCTTTAATAAATTAATGTAGTGTTTTGAGTAATGAGATGAGTTCCGTATTATTTTATTGCTTAAATTTATATTTGTCAAATGAGAAAATGATATCTTTCAGGATTCAAATATATGTAAGTAAAATTTAAACTAATATTCTGCCCATGTCCATGCTTTTTTATTGTTGGTTTCAAATGGTATCTATGAATCTTAAAGATTATACAAAGTGAAGCTTGACTACAAGCCTCTGTATACGAGATGGCAGGTATGTCAGTAAACTGAATGAATTGTTTTTGGGGTCCAGCATTTGTTAAAAGTATTCTTGTGATTCTGAAGATTGCATGCATTGTTGATAATTGTCTCTTTAAAAAATTCATTAATTCATATCATCTCTTTGTATCAAAATTAATCAATTAACTTATTGATTTTAATTTTATTTGTTTATTTTCATCTTTAAATATAAATTAATAGCGTCCTCTGCGAATAGAGGGAAGTGGTTTCAGTGTACAATAGTATATTAAAAGAATCAATTACTCAAGTCCTTCTTTATAGGAAGGGTTCATTTCTAGTTTTCAAATGTTGTGGGATTTATTTTTGCTCTTTTCATACTTGCATCAAATCAGTAATATCAGATATTTGATAATCGCTTCATTTCTCATTGAATATCAGTAAGGTATATATTTTAAAATTTGAACACAGGCTGCGACATACCAATTGTGATGATCTTATAATTAAAACTAATTATATCTAAAACTTGTTCCACGTGGCAAGGCAAAAATTATTCAATTACATTTAGTCACATCCGTTCCCCATCATTTTTAAATTATTAATAATTTAAATACTTCAGGTGTATAACCTGACGCCCAAAATAATTAATTAACTTATTTTCAATTTCAGTATAAGAATTTTAAGAATATTGTTGAAAGTCATTGTATCATTGTGCTAATGAAAAAAAACCAGCAAAAGTGTTGAACAAATCCATGTTAGAAAGCATAATTTCTCAAACCTTACATTCCTAGACAAAATTAGTCAATTTTTAAACAAAATGATAACGAACAGGCTTAGAATATCTCAGGTTTAGAATTGTATCTCTACATTCTGTACATACTTGTTATTTGTAAAGTTATGAATGCTCATGTAATTGCACATTTTTTTATGTCAATCTCTCTCAGAAACTTGAATGTAATGCAATGTAAATGCATATGTATGCATATTTTATGTAATGCATATTTTGTGTATTCCAGAATTTTGGGACTATTAGTTGTGTTATGTAGTTAGGATAAACTTGTTAAAATACAAATGTGTGCCCAACACATGATGTCAAAAAATTTTTTTCAAAATATGAGGCAGTACTGTGTGATAGCGCTTCTTGAGGACTGAAAACTTTTGAAAAGTTGAAAGAAAAGTTTGATTTGGTTGTCACTATTGAAATTATATTTTCTAATATTTTTCAGTCCCTTTTTCATGTAGGACAACCACATTTTAAAAAATCCAAATTTATTTTTTATTTTGTTCAATGAAGGGTTTACATTTGAGATTCTATTTCCCTCATCAAGTGTAACAAACTACAAAATTAGTTTCCGAAGAAGAAGCCAAATTAGTGTTTACAATATTTGTTAAATTAAGGAAGAACATAAAAATCACTAAAGTTAAAAAAAATTAACGTTATACCCAATTTAATTTGAAAACTTACATCAAAATATAAAAAAAAACAATTGGAAGATGTATTAAGTAAATTTTTCTCAATGTGTGTGGTTTTTATTTTTTTATTGTAAAGTTTCAATTGTCAGAGACATGCAAATTTCATGGACTCTACATTGTAGAATTTGAGTTTTTATGTTAGGAGTGTGCAGACAGGGGATGCATACACTATTTCTGATCCTTTCAATTAAGTTTTATTTACATATTTTAATTATTTGCTAGTACAGATCCCTTAGCGAAACACTTTTTAAAACTATTTTCATACTGCCATCATGTTCCCTCATTATTCTCACTTTTTTTAACAAATATTGAATTATTAATTTAATTTTTTAATTCAATCTTTATTGACGATTTGTTACTAGTGTACATGATTATTTAGATGAGTATGTAAATACACAATTATTCTCACTTCAGAAAACAAAATTTAGAATTGCATAGTTTGATTTTGACCTTGGTCTAAGAAAATATGAAACTTTCTTTCTTTAATGGTTTTACTCTATGGATTTGAGTTTTAATTTACAGAACAATTTTTATTGTTCTTATTTTATACATTCGGAATACTGTCACTTTCAGAAATTACTAGGGATTAACAATGTTTATATTGGCAAACTTTGTAATGTAACTTTGTAATAATTGGTATCTCATGTAACAATGCTAACTTCATACTGAGAGGTGAGAATTTTGTTTCTATAAAAAGTATTATATATAATTTGGAACAATCAATTTTTAAAGACTGCTGGCATTTATTTGTCTTCGATTTCTATTGTGAAAAAATCATAAATATTTTTGTCTAGTTTCAGGGAACATGCAATTCTAATGTCCAACATTGATCTACTATGCAATAACTAAATTTTTATTAGAAAGAAGACTTGGAAATTGGAACTAGCCCTCTCATGTGAAAATTTAATTACACTGTGCTTTTGTTAATAAAACTTTGTGATTTGGGAACACTTATTATAGTTTGGGATTGATGCAAAGAAATGGTCATGATTAATGCATTTATAAAAGCTATTTCCTCTTGTAATTATTATTTCTTCATAAACAATGTTTATATTGTTTCCTGACTCACTATTTTTGGACAACGAAACTTATTTGATTAGACTAATTTGAACCTCATTAAACACTGAGAGGCCTGCAAGTACTAATTAGAAGTTCAATAAAATAACATTAATAATGTGCATAAATAAAATGGATTTTCATCTCTTTATCATATTTCTTATTCTAAAGGAGTAAGCGCTGCATGCAATTTTTGTGTTATACAAGGCTATGGGCTGTTTCCAAAATGTTCTTGTGTGGTTTTTACTACATAAGAAAACTTGCATTGTTCTCAGATGCAAAACTAGTATCTTACTTTTCAGTATTTGGCTTCATTGTAAAGTTTTATTTTTTGTGGCGCCTAGGGCACTTACTAGCTAAAACTTATTGCTGTGAAATGTTCATTTTAAATGTATAAAAAGATAATGTAAATAATTATTTAAAATATAAGGAAGCATTTATAAGTATCTATCAAGTGTTTTTCTCATATCAATTTCCCAAATATATCTATTTCAATTGCTTTCACATTTGTTCATATTCCTGTTTGTGATTTTCATGCCTGCAAAACTGTTATCAGTTTAATGTGATTGAGTTTGTGTGTTAATTTATTCTGACCCTTGTTTCAGTGGAGTCATTGCAACTTGGTCTTAAAAGAGATTATGTGACGGTTAAAACTAATAATTAGTTTCATGGAATGTAAGAATTTAAACTTTTATTAAGTGATGGTTGTGTGCCACAAGTTGCAAATGACTTGGTGAAACAAAGGACTGAAGAAATGAACTAAGAAATACTCTATATTTTTGAGTTGGTTAATTGATTTTACAAATACTGTATTGAGTTTTGCTTAATTTTTTTGTGTTGGTTAGGGATCTTAAGAGTGTTTACTTGTTGCTATTAAATGTTAAGAGTGAAAATATTTGGCAAAATATTATGAATGAAATTATTTCAGAATTAATTTTTATATATCTTAATTCTATTCAGCAAGTACTTTTAGTGTCAAGTTTGCAAAAATCTTTGTTAAAAAAATTCTTCAAATTGACTTCTTACTTCTTTTTCAGTTGAATTTTTAAAATGTAACAATTTTTAGAATCATGTTTATATAAAATTTGATTCCCGACATTGGTTACATAATTTTACAAAATTATACAAAATTATACAAAATTTAATTCATTTATCCAATTAATTTACACTGAATTTAATTGAAAATTTGAATTTGACATTGTCTCTACTTGTGGTTTTGAAGTGTCTTGCATACGCACAAATTTATGCAATTCTGAAAAATTTTATAATTTCTTAACTACATAACCAACAATTTAATGCTACAGGTACGAGTACAAAAGAAGGTAAGCATACATGCAAACAAGGGTTGATGCAAATTTTCCATTTTTGGTGTAAACATTTATCTAGGAACTAGCACTAAATTTTGGTTTGTTCAACCACCCACCGAAGTTCCGAGACAGTCAACCACGCACTGCAAACATTTTGTGGTTCAAGACCCTACGTCGGCATGGGAATCACAAAGACCCAGCGGTGGTTGAGAGCACCACGGAGGTTCACACATGGCGCCGAGGTTGCGTCAACCACACAATAGCTGGGCCATATTTTACTATTAAATTTGGTTGGGAGAACCGAATTTTAATGTGCGGCAAGCAATCCTTTTTTTCAGTGTACCCTTTCCACAGCACATTATGCGGCTTTCGACTTCGTAAGTGTAGTTCTATATTTCACTAAATGTTATTCCTTTTTTTGAAATAATGTCGTTGTTATGATCTTATCACAAAGTATCCTAGAAAACACCTCTGTACATCTTCTGAATATCATGCTATTGCTTTGCATCTTGTTAACACGGAATTTGATGCGAATAATGCGAAGGATATTTTTTTCATTTCTGGCCGTATCTTTTCCCAAATATTTTGAAACAGCCTGCAGCAACCCCTCCGGGTGAATCTGAAGAAAGCGTGGTCTTGGGCGCGTGAGTGGGCTCGTCCCCAAAGCACTCCGTCTCGGGTCGCAGCCCAGCTTAAGCGCTCCCGCCGAGGACACTTGGCGTGGCCGAGGACGGCGGCGCGGCGCGGCGCGGCGCGGCGCGGCGCGGCGCGGGAGGGAGAGCGCGAGGAGGGACGCGGAACAAGACAGACTCGCCGCAGAGAAGGCTTTGGATTCACGCTACTCGGTTAGATCAGTGTTGTCAAGGTCGATACCACGAGCGGAGTCCGTGGCACGAGTTGCTACGATGAAATCGCTTTTCTACGCAGTTCATTACCCCGCCACCAGAGACAACGCCATCCCTATTGTAAAACGGCGGGGTTTCCAATAGTTAACTTTCCTGACGCTAGTTGCGCAGAGAAGCTCGTGGCATGCCACGATGCCACGACGCGTGTCACTGCCACCAGTAGAAGATCTTGACATCATTGGGTTAGACGAATAACATGACGAAAGTACAGGGATTCGGTGATGAAATATGACGTGCAAATAACATGAAGTAGGTAAAATACTACATTCCGCAAGTATTAATTTTTTGGCTAACTATAATAAATATGAATGCACGTATCATCTCGGGATTTATTAATGAGAATTGGGAGCTTTGCCACCCTCGTGTTTTCTCTTGGCACGTTTGGACCAATTCTCGGTACTGTATCTTTACATACGAGAGTTGGAGCAGAAGTCATGGCAACTATTTTTTTTGTGAGAATATGAGTAGGGGTGGAAAATTTTAAATATACACATAAAAGGACAAGGTATAAACTAAGTGCTTGGACATTTATCAACACACAAAAATTGAATTTATCATATTTCTTAAGGTATTTGAAATAACCGTACTCGTTTCATATTCTAAGGCATTTTGGAGAATACGACTTCACAAATTCGAAAAGTATTACATTTCCGTTCTAAAGGCCTGATTAGGTAGATGCTCGATTACTGCACATCACATTGATCCGTACACTCTCAGGTCGTCACGTGCATTGCTGATCACTGGTTGCTGTGCATCTTTGCAGAATCTCTCCTGCACATCTCGCGGCTGGTCCAGTATGAAAGAGTATTATTACATGAGCTTCCATCAATTCCCTGTGACGTTCTCTGGCATTTTTTTGCAAGGTGAACGGCTCTCTTGGAGTAAGAGCGCTGTTGGAAACATGTTACATTCACCCCGCACGGCGATAGACGGACAACTGATTTCAAGTTGCTTTCTGTACTAAAAGAGTCACTTGCAGAGCTATCTCTTGATGTAAACACACCCTACTGCAGCATTTCTTTCAAGATATAAATGAAATTTTGCGATCCGATAACATTTCTTGTAAAAAATAGTTGCCATGACTTCTGCCCCAACCCTCGTATTTGCCCATGGTATTCCTTGACCTCATTCGGTTCTTGTACCATTGTTCTAGGTATGGCACAGTTGCCTGTGAGGGCAAGATTATGTATGGATGGATAATGGTATAGTTGTACAGCAGGGGCTCCGAAAGCCTCCCGCCTTAAGCCCAACTTAAAACGTTCATGGTTTACACCGGTTTTGAACTCTGCCTTCGAGGTTTGGAGAGTACTTACTTAGACTCACCTGCCCTAAGCCCCTCTCTCACGAGGCTGAAGCACATGGCGTACTACCGTTTTTTATTAGCACATGTCATTGAAAAATTGTTACTGTTTTCGAATGTTTTTAGAATGTTTCTGAAAACGATCAATTTTGTGCTCATAATCACCGGTACCTTGAGTTTTCGCGAAACTTCATCAGAAATCATTTGAAGCAAATGCTCTCTCAAATGATTTTATTTCTTTTTATAAAGAATTGTAATACTAAAATAAAAATTTGCAGATATTTTAATTCCTTGTGTTGGGTAATAAAGCAATTTATTGAATATTAAAAATTATTCGAGAGATCTTACATTAAACATGTTTGGTTAAAAATGTATATTAACAAATTGGCTCTCATACCTTTTGTAAAACCTCAACAAGAAGGATCACTGAATTCAAGATCACTTCACTAACCTGTGAAATAGATACTGGATCTTAGGTATGTAAGATGGTCTTCTATTGTTCTAGTAACTCCAACTAGCGTACCCGTGCGAGAACTCTCGCATGTTAAACCCCCTTTCCCTATCCATTGTCTATCCTTTCCATTAAAAAGGAATGTTGTTAATAAAACGTGTTTATTGGTTTAAAAAATGTATAAATGTAACTTCTAATACAGAATTTCAAACAAAAATAAGCAGTGGGATGTTGAAATTAAATTTTCAATAAACGTTTATTCAGCATTATAGAGAGATGCTCTTGGAACAATTCATATTTCTTTAAACAACATTTGAAGAAATTATTCAATCTTCCTTGAGAGTTAGCTTTTCGCTTTCCTTGATAGTCACAATAGAATACAATAGAAAGGTTTTTACTCTTGAGAAAACAAAGTAAACTAGTTCGAAAATACCAGATCGGGCAATATAACCCTACTCTTTGCAATATTATTTAACTTTCCTTGATTTGTTGTGAGGTACAGAGAGGGTTTTGGAGAGTCAGGGTGCCAGCTTGCTTGAGTCAGGGTGCGAAAATTGAAAAATTATTTGTATAATGTGGTATACCAAATAGGAACCACTAACATTTCGGGGAAATGTATTTCAGAAGTGGAATATACCCGAGTCAAGAGTCAATCGCCGAGCGGTCGCTATGGAGCAGACTAAAATGTCGTCATTAGGGTCCATTGTGGTAACGACAAAAGATTCACATGGAAATCAATAATCGAGGCGGAAGAACGTTCTTTTGCTGAAAAAAGAGGGATATAATAGGTTTCTTAAAGTTTGTAGATGACGGGGGACATTCACTCTTGCTCACGACACGGCAGCGAGCAGATCAAAAGACTTTGCTGTGGATGGTATTAATTTAAAATTTATATTGGCAACATTAGAACAGGATAAGACGCCATTTAGGAATTAGACTGGGAATTTGTTCATTGTGGAATAGTACGCGTGTAGGCGTCCGTCAGCGACGCAAATATAGGGTAGTTAACGTGATTAATATTATAATGAAATGGACGGTACAGTTGGATATTGAACAAACGGAGATTTATTAAGGGAAGAAGAAGTCATCGCGGGACAGCTGAGAAGATTCTGCGAGGCGCCGTCGAAGGGGAACTGAAGACTGCGCGCGAAAAAATTATATAGTGCACAGGTCTTTGTTATTTGAAACTATTAGAAATGCAAAACCGGTCATGACCATCAGAAAAGAATTCTGAGCTAGTATAATAGTAGTGGGTATAAAGTTAACGTTAACTGGAAAGCTGGAATTATTTTTTATAATTATAAAAACATTATATAAATTTTATAATAAATCACAGTTGATATTTCACAGCGAAATATTATATTAAATCACAGTTGATATTTTTGGAAAGAAAGCTGATCATTATTTTACAATACTTGCAATCCAGAATTAGACATTCTCTTAACAGATTTTCAGATTCCTCGCCACTCTGTAAGGTATGGCAGATTGAATAAGTGATGGCAGAATGGGTAAGCAGTTCATATAAATTAGAAACCGGACCGACTGAACCAGTACGGCATAGTGAAGGCTGATAAAATTAATGTGCAGACAGAATGAATAATCTAATTCGTAATTATTTCCTGGCGCCCAGGTTACCGTAACAGATAATTCAAAATATTCGGAAGTAGTTACAAATACCTATTTGAGATTTGATTTTAGATAGTATGTTTCAATACTAAAACTATCGGATTATTTTCTCTGCGTTCTTACGTACCCCAAGAAAAGCAATTCTGAGCCAAAAAATAATCAAACTATGTTCACCTTGAGTATTAAATACCATATGTTACCATTAGAAACAATGTAGGTTGGCTTAAACTCCACTTCTATACATGGGAATATTCCTCAAACGATGTTTGCATATTGAATATCTTAACGAAACGACACCTTGAGTTTAATATGAAACGGTGTATTATTTACAATATGAGATTGCAGCTGGGCGTTGATGTACATACTTCCAGATACGCCAATATTTAAATTGTGCATTTGGACTGCGATCGTTGGCAGTTGTCGAGTGACTTGGCACTATTCTTTCTATAATTTTAAATTTAGTTTGCTGTTTTAAATTAATTCACGTACAATTGTAGGATAGCGATTTTTGATTTTTGTTTTTCACTTATTTCAAGCTATTTTACTTTAGCTAATTTAAAAAGTTTGTTCTTTATGTTGTGCCATAGCACACATTTTCCCTACTATTGCTGCTTACCCGTGCGAGAAAACGCGCATGTTAGACCCCACACTCTCCCTATACTTCTATTTCCATTCTAAGAGGGAAAAGTAGTTAAGGGAACATGTTTATTTGTTTAAAAATATATAATTTAACTTGCAATGTACTAACACAATATCAAATAAAAAAACAATGCAATTGATGTTTAAAAGGAAGTTTCAATAAATATTTATTCAGTACCATGGAGAATTTTCTTGGAACAATTCACAACACTTCCTTAAAGACAACATTTGAAGTAATTATTCAATATTCTTTGACAGTTAGCTTTTAGCTTTTTGTGATAGTCACAAAAAATGTTGGCTTTTAACTTATGAGAAAGCTAAGTGTCTGAATCCGCTGATTTGAAAATTTCATCGAATCACTGCTGATAACAAAAATATTGGTACAGGTAAAACACAAACATTCTTCACTCTTCACTGTACACCCACATCCCCACACAATTAGGTACCCAGCACTTGTAGACAACGGCAAAACGATAATTGAATGGTTTCACTACACACATCAGAAACAATCTTCATCAAGCAACTGTAAGGGTACTTCTAGTTGTTGCTGGAGAGCAAATCTTGAATTAATGATTATGCAAATAAACCTTGTCAGACTGTACAAACCACAGTGTAAACAGAAATCGTAAATATAAGATTGAGGAATCTAAGCCTTCTAAGCGTGTCGTCACAAAAATGGCTACCAGCAGAAAAGGCTGAAATATTTATGTGGCATTGGTATTATTGAAGCACCCGAACCGAAAATTTAATTGAATGTCGAAGACTGTCTCATCTTGCAGATTATCGCGTGGAAAAAAGTTTCTTTGAGGTCTCAAAATTTTAGTTTTTAGGGCCCTAGGACGCTTTGTTTAGGAGTTAATTGACGATATAGTTTCGAAAACTTTGGCATTTGTTGCGGGTTGCTTTTGACATGAATATTTAGGTGAATTTTTTAAACAAATCCTTCATATTTTTAAAGTCAAAATGCAATTCTTTACGACTCCGTGAAATTCTCTACCTCATTTATAAAGATTGGTTGCGTGTGAGAGCCTCAAAGGAAAGGTATACTATTAAAATAATATAGGTGACAATTCTAATGATGTTCTAACAATCGTTCTCCTTGTCCCTTATCAGAATACACTCGAATAATAGCTGTTTGATACTACCCACTTGAAGATATGACTCTTCCTTGATCTCAAGATCCCATTCGTTCGCAATTATGTCCCATCACAGTTCACTACTTTAGTATATAATTCGGTTAAGTGATTTCATTGTAAAGATGTCGACAGTTTCTGCTCGAGATACAATGACATCTTCAATATTCTCGTCCTCTGAAGCTCTCGTTTATTTTTTCATAGAAATGAGAGAAATTAATACCTACAAAAACGAGAAGTGAAGTTAGTAAAATGCTTGTGATAAAGTAGGTTTCTATTTATTGTGTATATTTTTACACATTATCTTATTTTTGGTGAGTAACGGTAATGTCCTACTTAGCAGGAAAATCTTGAAAGCAAGGAACAAAATCTGCAATTCATTTTCCTTGGCTTAAATTGACGAAAGATTGCATCAACCATGTTAAAAAAAGCAAGGAAAAAACAAACAAAACAAACACAATAGCCAAAGAACTAGACGCTGCAGATTATTGTACGAGCAATAATCTTGAGTAGCACATAGCGCAATTTCATCGTCGAAGCAAAGGGCCGTGGTCGTTCGAGAGTGGAAAGTAGCTCAAGAGCGCGTCTCCGCAACACAGCGAGTGGCTTCCACAGGATTCGAGAGATCGCCTCGCCACGCTTGAACGGCCCTCGTCACCCACTACCACCCGCAACATCTTGTCTTTGCCGTCTCCTCCAGTCCTTCCCCTTTCCTCGTGGATCTTGACGACGTCGTTTTTCTCATCTCTTCGCGTTACTTCTTCCACATTGAAGCACAGTACCAGGATACGTCGGTGGTCTCACCGCAAGCGGGCATCTCCGGCATCATGTGCACTGTGACCATGTACCACCTTACTTCCCGCCCGCGTCCGGTCGTGTCTTCCTCAGCCTTCTTCCACCCGTGATGCACCGGGGGGCTCCCTCTCCAGAGAGCGGAGAGAACACTTTCTTCGTGCGTGGTGATCGGCTGCAACTGGGCCGCGGTTTCTCCTCCGCCTTCATCCCCGTCCCCGTCGCCCGTTGGCAGGCCGAGTTCGAGACCGGACAAAAGTGCCCGTTGCACTTTCCTCTCCACCAGCTGCTACACGCCCCTCTTTCATGATTTCCCTTTCTCTGTTTTGATGAATGTGACATTGCTTTTGGTATTCTACTTTCGCCTCATTCTCGCTCTTCTTACATTCTACAGATTCATACAGTTCTTTGTGTGTTATTATACTAGAATTTACGATTAACGAGCACATTTTCAGAATTAACTTTACTTCATGACGTTATATACTCAGAGAACCTCTCTTTGATCTGTGATGCACAAAAGAGCGCACGAGAAGTTAGTTAAATTTGGATAAAAATTATCAACCAATCACCAGTCAATAAACACCTATACACCGATTAGAGTAGTCCAATTAAGCGCCATTGAATGTTTTGTACTAGTCAACGAAATGATTAAATGAA
Source organism: Acheta domesticus (assembly GCA_031308135.1). Lineage (NCBI taxonomy): Eukaryota > Metazoa > Arthropoda > Insecta > Orthoptera > Gryllidae > Acheta > Acheta domesticus. Next base: position 25,142 of record JAHLJT010008017.1, read on the forward strand.
CTTTCATTTTCTTGTAACGTGTGATGATGTGATTAAGAATATTTTGTATTTTGGTTTAAGGAAATTGTTATCTCATGTTAATAATTTATCGAGAATTAACATATTTACTTTATTTGTACAAGATTGATTTGGGGATCCATTACACTATAATAATTACATAAACTCATTACAAACACACACACACACACCACACACACACATGTCAGCCAACTCTGCTTGCCAAACACTTTCATTGAACGGAATTCAACGACTTAGTGATACATTTTTCGATATTTCTGTATCTATTATCGAACGTTGGTAGACTTGTTTCGTAATTAAATATTGTAGTAAATACCACACAATTATTATTCCGAGCCCCTCGGTTGTCTTATGGACAGCATGATGGCTTTCCATAATGCGATCCCCGCTCGATTTCGGGCCGAAGCAAAAATAGAGTTGTAGCTTTCTAATACAATCGTCTGTTTCTGCAGCTGGATGACGGAAGAAAAGCTCAGGCAAACCAAGTGTTGCTAGATACGGTGATGGAAATACGTCATACTCGCGGATACGAAATAACAGCAGGGCCCTGGCATGGGAACACCGTCGGATTAATCCTTCCCAAAAATGCTAAATACATTCAGTGATGACGTCTTGCAGGGTGAAGAACTACAGCGCTCACAGCTTCTCCTTGAGAACCTCTGGGGCTGGTGTCGCTTTGGCCGCCGCATGTTGACGGGCGCCCGCCTGCACAACGCCCGCGGGGCTCTTCGTTCTGATTTCGTGATCGCGGAACGCACTTCTCTCGCCGCTGAAGCTCGCTCATTGCATTTCTCTCGTCTGGCAGACGAGAGTGAAATTTGACCGAACAGCGTGAAAAGGTTTAACGAGCGAAATACGCGCGCGCGGATGCCCGGAGGGGATCATTTTTTTAATGAGCTCCAACTTACATAAACGTTCTCATTGATGTTCCTCGATTTTTGACTCTTCACGCGGGCTGTTATCTCGATAATCGATCTCACGTTAGAAATTGGGGTTGCGAGAGCGCTCCCTAGAATGGTTTTTGCATTAGAGAATATTTTAAACAATGATGTTTATAAATAAATTATGTAATATGTTTAGTATGGTTTGCCATTGTATTCAAAACGCGATTTCTGAAAGTCTGGAATTTGGAAATCTACGCCAAAGTAGGTTATTTAACTCGCTGATAATCAGGTCGGTCAACTTTCAACAAAATATTAATTACTCAAAAAACAGGAACATTCTACATCTTTAAAACTTTTAGTTTGTATAGAGACTTACGAGTAACCGTGGTCTTTAGGGTCCGAGATTACCTTGGACGGGTACGAAAACTGATAATCCATAGTTTATTTGATAAGGATCGAAGGAAAAATATTTGGTAAAGAATTGTGTTCACTGCCATCGTACAAATTACATAAAACAATACAAATAGAATAATCACATTTACCGTGAACATTGAGGGACAACTAAATCTGAGAGCGTCAATGACGAACCACACACGACGAACGACACGAACGTCAATGTTTGATGAGAGGATCCAATGACTAGTAGATAGGGGGAAGCCCGAACATTCCTAAAATCACTAACGGCTGCGAGAGTATTGCAACGAGTTATGTTATTTTCCTAATGACTGACTCGGATAATCAGGACATTTTTATGTGATTTGTATGCTGACACTGTACTCAATTCTTTACCAAATATTTGTACTCGATCCTTATCAAATAAACTATGGATTATCAGTTTTCGTACCCGAAGTAATCTTAGACCCCAATGACCACGGATACTCGCAAGTCTACTTACAAAATAAGATTTGGAAAGGTGTAAAATGTACCTTGTTCTTGCACCAAATATGCAAATACATATTGTTGATAATGTTGAACAAAAATAAAATTACTTCCCTGCACGGAACTTATCAAAATATCATTTTTATAAGAGAGATAACTAGGGTCTTGTCGTAAACGAAATAACGTTTCAAGCCTATAACACACAAATTGAGAAAATGCGAAAAAACAAGTGTTTTCATTTGTACGTGTACTTGTGTACGATTAACTACCATAAACTATTACGTGCTGTAAATATTATGTTCTACAAAATTTTCTGAAGAGTTAGTTAATTTTGAAAAAAAAGTCATTACTGAGACCGATGTTGAAAATTATGTTAATGTAACTTTTCATTGTTGCTATAGAAACGAATAGTAGCAAAGTCATTAAAATACGTTGAATGCTTAAATGCACATTGAAAACCGCGAATGTAGAAAGAAGTCAATTTTGGTTATGTTATTAGTTTTATTAAATTATTATTGTACGTAAGCGTAACACATTTAAAAATATTACGTCAAATGACTGGACTACATGAGACAGAGGCTTAGGACGGTTCGGCCAAAGTAGTTGACTCTAAGTCTGCGAGTTGGAATCCCAGTGTAAGGCATGCATGTTTTAAGTTGAGAAGTTTGGTGACGTCGGGCATTCCGAGCCCCTCCACTGTAGTACGAGGTGCTCTCTATTATTCCATTGTTTCTTGGCCTGACAGGCAACAGGGTATGATATCTGCTTGTAAGTGAAGAATTGGATCCCTACATCTAGAAACTATGGTAATAGCGCTGAGGTGGGGACAATGAATACCATAATTGTAAAGGTACGGCACCGAAATAGTTATGTGCGTTGTTCGGAAGCACGAAAGTGATTTTTCCTGGCAATGTTCCCAAAGGGGCCGTAGGTTCTGGGGGATTCCCTGGTCGGCCTCTTAGGTGCCAATATAGGAGCTGGGACAAAACCGAAAAGCTAGCCCAGACTTCAGAAAATGAGAACCAACTAATACGAGAAGTCTGTGCATTCGGTAGCATTAGTTTGATGATCTTGCGAGTAGTAGGACTTGAATACGACTTTATTAATTATTTAAATGAATTTAAAAATGTATATTGCATAATAGATCCCGAAAACCTGTGATAGTCTTTTTAGATCAGAATTTTTGAGATGGCAGCTGATGGAATGAAATAAAACTAATTTTTGGCTAATAATTCTTTCTCAGAACAAAGGGTATAACGTTTGCCAAAGTATGTAAAAAAATGATTACTTGAAGATCGATTTTGATGTCAAGAGAAATATTCACATTTATGATTGGCTAGAAAAGAATGTTTAATTGTAATTAAGATAGGCAAGCGTTTTTTTAAAGAAGCATCGAGAAAGAAAAATGAAATAATAATGATTTATGACACTTTTACTTTCCCGTATACATACGTATATACGAAGCAATATACCTAGTATAGGGAAAAATTATGTAATGCTGCGCAAAAAAATATGAAATTTGCCTTCGTGAATCACTGCGAATCAGGAACGGAGCAGGTCGGAACAGAAAGGGCGCTGTCGGCGGTGGCGGGGGCAGCGGCGGGAGCTGAGAGACGCGACAGGGCTCGCTCCTGGCAACTCACTCTCGCGCTCGGCCGCGTCGGCTGAACAGTCCTGATCACTGCAAGCGCCGTGGTGGCTGGCTTGACACTGACTGGCGATTACTGACTTGGTTAAAACGCGTGACATCGGCCTGAACCTACTTTTAAGATAGGCTCTAGGTATGTGTAAACTTCTAAATTTACCTCATGTTCTGCAAAGTTTCTTTCATTAGAAGCAAAAAAAACAACAATTTTTTGCTTGTTTAATTACATTTACATTCATTTATTTCAATTTAGATTATTTTCTAACCTCCAGACAACAAGTAATTATCTTTACCATTTCAGCAGGTCGAAACTAGCAGTTTATTAATGTGCTTATGAATATCACTGACTATTACTGGTATTTACCGTAGGACTAGGCCAGTGAATCAGCAATCAAAACAAAGATAGCTTTTTTATTCTTGATCTATACTCGTGGATCTCAAAAAATACTTTTTGTCGATTCTTAATGCCTGTTGATGAACTTCTGATAGCTAATTTATGATATCTTGTTAGTGATATCATACGAAATCGTTACATAATTTATATTTCGGTTCTCATCTCCTTTACAGTTCTCCCCTCCTTTACTAACCAGTGGTGCTAAAACAGTACGTACTTTCTCGCCCATATATGACACTAAATTATGCGGAAAGTACTCCAATTTTCGAAAAATTGTCACATGACCATACTTTAAAATCTCTCTTTAAGAAACAGATTTCATTAAGGGAAAAATCTCTATCTTTAATATTTTGGTTGTAGGAAGACTCCGAAAAAATTTTGAACATTTTGCAATTTCGAAAATATCAGGGTTTTCAACGAACATGAAATCTGCACCATTCTCTTAAGCTTGCTTCACACTATTCATCAACAAAATGTAATCAAAATTGTATGGAGTCATTTTTTTGAACGTTTTGAAAATGTCCCCAGGGGATTCATGTAAAAGTATCCCCTAAAATTAAAATTTCGGTTTGAAATTTAAGGGGCCATGACATCAGCCTGATAAATAGGGGAATATCAATTTTGGAGAAATCGGCTGAACGGTTTAACCGCTAGCGTTGTTCACAGACGGCCGGACAGAGACGTTTTGCCGTCATTCAATTTTTCGGTAACAAGGACCCACATATCATTGATTCTGGCTACACTAAATGTTAGAGATTTTTTTTCTAATTTAGCAATTGGATTTATCCAGTTCTTCTTTACCAGGACCCTGAAATTAATTTGTCTGTCGATTTTTCGTCGTTTTTTCGCGCAGCATTACATACCTTTCTCTCTGCTCAGTATCCAGTAAGTAAAAATAACAGGTTTGTGTATCTTCTAACAATCTTTCTGTGACCCTCTTCTGCCCTCTTCTGCGTAAAAAATGTGCTTGCATTTGAACTATAAAATTTGCTTTCCAAAAAAATTAACGTCTACTGGGTGTGAACAATAGGCAAGCAAAGGTCCATAGCGTTTATAACTCTCATAAATATTGAGTCGTAATTTTCGGTCTCAAAATATTTTTTGGCAAGAGTGTACGTAAAAGTTGGGGAAAGTTCGAACTAGAAAATCTAAACATTGGATTTTTATAACTAATTCGTGTATTTCCATACAAAAGGCAGGTTCTCTACGCTTTTACACATTTCTGTTGTTGAAGAAAAACGCAAGAACATCTTGCCTTCACATTTTAATGTTCGGGTTGGGTTCGGGAAAGTTAATGTCTTTTCCTCACATAATTGCGACAATCGTTCTTCAAAATCTCTTGATGGTAATTTTGGCGTATGCCGTCTTCTGATAATATTATTTTTGTCGTGACCGTGACCTTCCCTGACGTGCCGAGCGCAGGTGTGGGATCGTCTCGAGCGTTTGGTTAGAAAGCGCTGTCCGCGGGGGAGGCGCGCCCGCGTCGCCGAGAGGCCCGCCCCCGCGCTATGTGTGCCATCGCTCGGGGCGGTTGGGCGGTCGCCCCGCCGCGCCGCGCCGCGCCGGCGCAGACGCACCGCGACAATTTGACGTGACGCACGCGATTCATGCACTGGCAGGGCGCTTTCGCTCGCGGCGCCGTCGGTTTTTTTAGCAAACGTATTTATTTGTTTCATATGGATTGCATTGTTCAGTTGAAGCACTTCACAGAAGGTTTTTTGTTTTGTTTTTTTTTTATTGTTTTTTATTTTTTTTTTAGTTAAAAATCTTAACTCACTTAATCTACACACTGAAAAGGATGATAGTATAGGGAAGAACCTCGGGGTTATGGCATCATAGTTTGTTGAGATTTTGAGAAAAGGTTTCGAACGGATATCTATTTTTATTCGGGTGTGAGTTGGTTTGTCGCTAGAAATGGAATATTGCTGGTTGTGTCTGTTCGATTTTTGTAGAAATTATGGGATATATGGACGATTTGGTTTATTATTATATTGATACTTAGTTCTGAATGAAATTGTTTGTTACTTATGTCTGTTACATTTGTGATTAATCTGATTATTTATTTTGAATTATTTGAAGTTTATTGATATTTGTAGGTGCGTTTGTCCATATTGTGCATGCGTAGAGCATTAATGGCCTAATTATAGTTTTGTACATTGTTACAGAGTTTGTACATGACGAGGACATGTGTTTTTATTAGTGGCCGGAATTGAAATGATTTGCTTCTATCTTGCTTAATTTTGATATCTATACGAGTTTTCCAGGTTAGTTTTGTGTCCAGGCGAAGTCCGAAGTATTTTACGGGTTGCGATGGAGGGGGCGCCTCCTGTCGCTCGGCCCGGGCGCCAGCGCCGCAATCCATCACAACCCGTAAAATACTTCGGACTTCCCACATTTTCAACATACTTAAATATATTTCCAAGTTTCAATATTCCTCTTAATTGGAGAAAAAATAATTTTGTTCTCTATTAGACATCATGGTATTTTATCTACAGGGAATGTCTAAGAATAGGCAAATTTCTAAGATACTACAAATTTTTTTTAAGTTAAACGCTGTGCCGAGATCAAGGAAGACATCAATCAAAATATCGTCAGCAATAATTTTTTTTGTTATGGTAGACAATACTATCTCCTTTATGGAATTGAAAATACGACTTTGGTTAGAAATTTTCACATTTTATTTTTTTCGCCTTCAGCCGCGAAACGATTGGCCTTAATGCGGCTTGAAGTAGTGGGTTTCAAACCCAAGACATTTAGGTGCAATATTTCTTCAGAAGCTAATCAACACGTTTTTTTTTATATTATAAAAACTATAGTGCAACATTCATTCCTTAGTGCAATACGTCTCCTTTTTGCGTAAAAATAATTATTCTTCCTCGCATTCAAAACTATTTTTGACATACTCTCATGCAGATAAACTTTTCTGCTGAACCATCGTCAGCTACTGACGTTGAAAGAACCTATTTATAGGTCAAACAGAATTGTTAATGAGGAGAGGTACAGGATGACATTACTAACATCACAATCCCACCATTTCAACTCCGGAAATGTTCCGCTTGCGATATCAAGTTCTTTAGGTGGAGAAGTTCTGCTACTACAAATATATATTATTCCGAAAATAACTCAACGATGCCCTTCATGTAATTACACCAGGAATTGGAGCTACTAATTAAAGCATTTTGATTTAATTAAAATACAATAGGAAAGTTTTAGAAATTTGATTATTGAAAGGTAATAATTAGATTGTAATTATCACCAAAACGTCTCAATGCCAGAATCCGAAATTCAGGCATTTATTTTTACATAAATGGGTCGACAAAGGCAATTTTTGTTGTTACCTAAATAGGCATGAAGGCAACATTTAATTGCCCAATTAAATGTCTGTATTTTATCTCCAGGGATGAAACACGGGTGCAAAGAGGAAGGTAAAATATGACCTATGGAAATTAAAAAAGAACTAAAAATTTCAACACTAGCTTCATAGGCAGAATGCTTATGTGATGACACCGACAGGACGAAACGCTGTTGATGCTACTAATTGCTATCTCACCCTTTCGGGATCAACACTTTATAAAAACACAATAGTTTGGACAGGACTGGCGAAAAGCCAACAGCGTTTCGCGCTGTCGGATTCACCAGTTAGGCATTCTGCATATCACGCTAAGCCTTACTCGATGTGAGTTCATCTTACCCGGGGCACTCAATATACTATACTGCGATCCGATCAGAGCAATTCGTTCAGTTTCAAAGCATCCTGCGATCTGCTGGTACCGTGGTACGCAAGGGGAGTTGCGACGGCGTTGCACCGAGGAAAAAAGCCTTCGTCGTGCAAGAACATCACCTAACGGAAGCTAGCCACGAAGCTGTTCATCAATAGACTATAAATTAATCTCGCTCGTTATGCTGTTCCTAAAAAGTAGTAGTGTGGGTAGAAGTTCCTCTTATTTGGATTCTCAAATGGCATCAGTGAACACACAGCTATTACTTTCATTCTACGAACATGCCTAATAGTCAGTTCTGAATAGAGTTATTGTCCTTACAATGTAATACCTTATAGAGAGAGCTTGTTATTCCACGTATTCACAGAGCTCTGTCCTCGAAAGAAATCGAAAAACATACTAGTGAGATAGGATACTCATGACCGCAGAAAGTAAAAAATATTGACTAGCATTGTCTGGATTTCTCGCAGACGTTTGTAAGGTCTCAACACTGCCCACCTGAAATCGCGCTTCTGCTTGCAGATAAACAAAATGCGACAGTGTACACATGTTTCCTAGAATTGCCGAAAAGTTTCTATTTTGATCGAGGACAGTACCAGAGGAAAAAGAAAAATGACGAAGTGAGAAATATGTCAAAATAAGGCAAATACAGTAGGTTACGGAAACGAAAATGGGCTAATCGAAGCAACATGAAAATATAAAACAATTCCACAAGTACAGTTATGAAAGTGATTCCTATTCTCCTATTAAGTTATTCCTAAAGTATTTTGCCAAACTCCCGTTCTATATTTTTTTCCAAAGTATAATAGCAAAATTTCTTTGAATTTGAATAGCCGCAAATAGCAAGTTTTTCGAGGTTTTGATTATATGATCAAGGTCTGCCTTCAGTTTGATGGCGTTTTGAATTTTGATTTTCTGCTGTTTCATAAACAACAGTACTTGTCTAATACAGAGTGTAGTAGTGTAATAAAGCATACAATGTAGGCTTTCACGGCCGGTTTCTTCATTGTGGGAAGTTGCCGGGCTTGCAGGCCGTGGTCCAACGGAGATTACTCCAGACGTTTCGCCTACAACTGTGGTAGGCATCTTCAGTGGTGATGCTGGCGGGGGCGAAGAAGTCTGTCCGGCAGCACGTCGTCGACTGATGCACTGCGGCGTCGAGGAGCCGTATTTATACGCGCGCGGTTCGCGCCGAGGTTCGCGCGCTCGCGGCTGATTGGGCCGCGTCACCGGATATATTTACACAAAAAACTCAAATCATATCCCAGTCAAAAAACGTGCCATGATTAAAACCCTTTACAACCGTGCCAAATTGCGAACGTGCCATTTGCGAACCTGACCACCTACCCGAAGAACTACAACACCTCGAGAAGGCATGGCAAGCCAATGGATACAAGCACGATGAAGTTAGAAGGACCCTACACCCGAAGAGGAAGACCGCTGATCGCGACCATACGCAAAACTTAACACATGGTACAGTTTTCCTGCCCTATGTGAAGAAAGTAACAGATCGCATAGGGAGATTGTTAACTAGACATGGGGTCAGAACCATTTT
>JAHLJT010008018.1:0-20428 GCA_031308135.1 Acheta domesticus
GTGTGGGAGTGTGGTGTGTTGTGTGGAGTGTGTGTCGTGGTGTGGGGACTGTGTGTGTGTGGGACTGTGGTGTGTGTGTGGGGTACTGTGGTGTGTGTGAGTGGTGTGTGTGTGTGGGAGTGTGGGCGAGTTGTGGGCGAGTGTGTTGGCGTGTGTGGGCGAGTGTGTTAGTGTGGGCGAGTGGTGTGTATGTTGTGGGTGTGTAGTGTGTGAGTGTGTGGGAGTGTGTGCGTGTGTGGTGCTGTTGAGCGTGTGTGGGCGAGTTTGTGTGCTTTCAAATGCGGTATCGCCTTCCAAGGCCAACCTTTTTTCCGGAATAACAGAAGGCAGCGTTGGTCAGACCGAGACGGCGACGGCGGCGGCAATCGTGGTGGTGGTGTTAGTGTTGGTGTTGGTGTGCGTGACCTGACCCGGCGCAGGGCCGGAGTGTGAACCCGCCGCGCCACGCCTACCCTAATCGCCTGCGACGGCGGCGCCGACGGCAGCGCAGACGGCGTCTGCGGTTGCGGCTTCGGCGTGCCGGAGTACAGTTACCCCGACGAAATCAAGCCATTACTCATTCGAGCCCGCCTGCGCGCGCCGCATTTGTCTCCTGCCCCAAAGCGACCGACACGTGTGTCGGTGTCGGGTGGCGGCGGCGGCGGCGTCGCGGGCGCCAGGGGACCTCTGCCTCCTGGGAATTAATGAGTGATGCGCCTTTGATCCTGCGACGCCGCTCCCAGAGGGCCACGTGACCCGGAGGGGGAGGCTTGAGAACTCGAGCCGAGCATTGGAGAGCGCGGGGCGTGCCGCATTTGTTATTTATTGTTGGCGCCGTTGAAAATTTGTATGGGTACTTCACTGATCACCACTTGGAAGACTCGAGGTTATTTATTTTCGTTCAAATGCGGTAGGTGTTGTATTGTTTTTGTAATGAAATTATGAAGATTGGAGAGAGATGATGTTTCAAAGAGAGATTCTTTAAGTTCTTTGGTTCAGATAGGGATGACTCGAAGCGGTCGATGTGGAAACTTTGCAACTCTGGCTCTGTGATTCCCATTCCGTTCGATCCAATATGCATTTGTAGTCGATAACGCGGGTTCACTTTAGGGAATCTTTGTTCTCGTCTTTCCTCTGTGTTATATTTCATCTTTCATCACCACATTTCGTATCCTATCGTGATAATCATGTATCTTTTAAATCAGTGATTCATCCAGGTAAATAAACCCTAGAAACTGGAATTGTAATGAAGAACGAGTGAATATTTTCTAGACACATGATTTTTACCAAACACCAAAGTGGTGCATTTTTTTGTTTATGAAAAGATAATAGAAAGATAAATGTATGAAAAATGAAATTGGAGATCTTTGCTATCGTACGTCCAAGGATACTGAATTGTCCATTCAAGGATACTGAATTTTATTTGCCCTAATAAATATTTCAAATATAGAACAAATAACAGTATGAAAGTGCACACAAACGTACTTAATGTAAGACATTATTAATTAGAAATTCAACAACGCTGACGATATTATATAGAATTAAATATGTGATGAGAGTGGCTGCGTGTTGTAAACAATAATAGACAACTTAAACAAGTTATTTATAAAAACAATGAGTTTAATGGAATTATATTTAAAGGGGTGAAAGTTTTGTGCCGAGAGGAATTTTGCGAGGGACTAAATTTCCTCCGAGTGAATGAATAAACTCAGCTGAGTGAAAAATAAACTCAGCTAAACTCTGTGTTGTATACAAAACTTAATGTTTAATCAATCTTTAATTTTTTGTCTATTTTCTTACACACTTACTCCGCTCTTGTGAATTTTGATATTAGGTGAATTGTTCATTGGTGATGCTGAATGACGATGTTGATGTTAAGGACTACGGTGTTGATGATGAGGATTTTGCGAAATTGAATAGTGAATAAGTGGGAATTGAAACTAATTACTCCGGCTTCACGAGTGCAAGAATGAAGACATTTATGCTGTTCTCTTTCTGCTGAGATGGTGCCATGTTAATCCCGATTACAAAAATAGTTAACCATAGGAAAAAGTGTGATCAAATTTCCACTTTACCAAATTGAAAACTAAAAGGTTGGGGGAATAACGATGGGTGTAAATACATCAGGGAAATAAGAGTGCAATATTAATTCGTGATTATAAAACTTATTGGCTTTAGATACATTCTGTTCGCTTGTAAAAGAGAAAATGTTTCTGATAAAAGACAATATTTTCGTATGGAAGTGTTTTCAACTCTGGAAAGATATCTACTTTCAAATGCTAATGAGATTCATTAATAATCATGAACAAGTCAGAGGTTCGTAAAGTACGCGTAAGTAACAGAATAGTAAACCACGAAAATGAAGAGTCGAATGTGTGAGCGGTGTAACAAGAGTGAGGCGGAGATACAATGTAGATGTTTATGTAAATAAGGCATCAAAAACGTGTTTACATTATCTATTCCTACGACAAGGATCCTTCTATGGTAAGGAAAGACATTCGTGACGAAACCTAACCAAACACCCCATTTTTCGACTTTGCAGCAGTTTGGCACGCTTTTTATCTTCCTTCATTGAGTTCCACGATACTGACACCGCGAAAGTGAAAGGAGGCAATCGAGAATTCTGAGAAAATGTGCCTTGAAAATTCTTAAAAAAAAGTGAAAATCTTTGAGATAGTGTTTTCTAACATTCAATAATGTTATAAACTATTATTTATACAACGTAGTGGACGACGTCGGGATGCATACGTAGTCAGGAAGACGGAAAACGTTGAGGAGACGGTCGGCGTCGGGGCGTTGGATGGCGTGAGAGTGTTGGACGGCGTGGGAGCGTTGGACGGCGTTTGGACGGTGCTGGGGCTGCGGACGGCATCGGGGCTTCGGACGGCGTCAGGGCGGCGGGCGGCGGCGACTTCAAGTCGCTTTGCTATTCTCGTTTAATAATCATGAGGGTTAATGGAGGAGAACAGTACACTTTTTCCACTCTGAAGAACTTTATTTTCTTTCGATTATCCAGTATTCTGAATTGATAATGAAAAGAACAATGGACAGTTTCTCATTTTAGGTGGAATATTAAGAGTTGCGTATTCCTAAGTATGCATTTGAGGAAGACCAAAATACGAACTCAGAAAATGAAGATAGAAGCTTGATTCACTTGATTGATTTCGCCCGGTGCAAATACAATTGCAATCAAATTTGCTTCTTACAATACATTCCGCTCCTCTTTTATGACCATGAGATTGTGGTACGTGAGGCAACACGAATTGCTTCACCGATAATATTCCTTGCCCTCACCACTACTTTTTCTGTCTTTAAGCTCTCTTCATTTATTCAGAGTTGCTAACAAATGGCGAACACAGCCCATCGAAGATCAAAATCTTAGCTCTCGAAAATATAGATTCACAAAAGTATACATTGAAGAATCGCAGACCTGAGTGTGGTGCACTCGGGTGGAGTTGTTAGTTTTATTAAATGGTAAATGGTGCAAATCAGACGAAACATGAATACAATTAGGTGCTGGAAATAAGTAACACTAAAAGCGCCAAATGTAATGTTGAGCAGATTTTTCATGAAAACTGCCGAAGGTACAACGGCTAATAATTGGGAAAGTTTGGAAGTATCGCCAATTTTCTAGGCGCTCTTTCATTCGGTTAAGAATAATGAACATAAACAATTCTCACAGACCTTCAAAGAGAAGGAAGGGTCGCACAGATGTCATAGCAGCAACGAGTCCATGGCAAAGGGCGTTGGAAAGCCTTCGGTATTTTGGAATAACTTCGTATTTTGGAAGGAAGCGGCAAATCGTGTCATTAGAGTTTTAATTGATTGATAGATTGATGATTCCGGGCTCGTCAACTTTATGGTAATTAGTCCCTTTAGGGTAGTGAATGTTTTATCGTGGGGGGTATTTCTCGTGTGGATGGTGAGAACCGGGACCGACCACGTCGGCTTTCAGGGGATTTCTCCTTCGTGGCATCTCTCCCAGTTGTACAAAGCCCCAAGCTCCCGACTCGCGTTATCCATATGATAGTTGTTGTGTGCAAAAAATACACAAGGTATAATAAATGTTCATTGTGCTCTTGCTACAATACCAGAGTTCTCGTACCGAAAACAATGCTTCTAACAACATAACCCGAAGATGTCCCAAAATCAAAACACTGTCGTTGCCATCAGGAGAATTACCAGTTATTAGCCTGTCACCAATGTGCAAATAGAAAATCGAAGTAGCAGGCACCGTCGGCCAGAATTACAACACTTTAAAGCGCACTTGCAAAACCGTAGTCTGATTAGGCGCCCTGGCCCCTAACATACGGGCGGCTAGCAGAGACTCGCTTGGGCTCGCGTTCCAGACGTCTTCACCCGCCCTGGCAAGTCGTAAAACCGCGCGCCATTCAGCAGCGCGCGCCAACTTCAAATGCCTCCATGCATCCGTAACAGTAGTGTGTTACTCTAGGTGAAAGTGCGTGTCAATAAGGGTAGAGGATAGGACAAGGAAGAGGAAGGATGTCTCGTGCGCCGTCCGTGACCCGTTTGTACTGCTCCAGTATTCGCCTTGCCTTAATCGGAGAAACCATGGAAAACTACGGATTAAATCGGCCGGTCGCTAGAATACAACTCCAGTCAGAGACTGAATCCGATTTAGTGACGATAATCCGCTGCCGTCGGGACTCGAACCCTAGGACCTCCCGGTCGCTGTCGCTGCCGGGACAGAAGCGATTAAGCTAGAGCTGAACTCAGCCGGCCATTAGCCATCTAATTATCGTTTCTCGTCCTATCGCCAATTGCCTCTATGCTAAGACCTCCAACCGGCCAGAAGATTAAAGTCCAGAAAAATCTGCAAAAATCTTCACAAGCGTCTTTCATTCATTTACGAGCGTTAACCTTCGTCGCAGATCCTCAGAGGACGCGGGTCGCGCGGATGTCATCGCCACCGCGGGTGCGAGGCGACGCGGGCGGGCGGGCGCGCGGTTCGGCTGGCAAGCGAGCAGTATTTTGGGCGGTTACGTTACGGCGGCGGCGGCGGCGGCGACAGTCATCCCGAAAGCGCCACTTCGCGCCTACGGCTGCGCTGGAGGCCATGTTTCATATCCTCTCCCCTTCTTCTTCGCCGCCCCCCTCGTCGCATTGCCACTCGGCCAAATGTCCCTTCGCGCCGTACCTGTGTGAACGGCCTCCGAGGAGTGTATGTGTACAGTGGTCCTCGACTTCGTTCAGCCGGCGACTCGCATTAAGTATAAAAGTCCAGCAACACTGTGCAGTATATCTACCAGGTGGCTCAGGGCGTCAACTGATGTTATTGTAATTCCTCTGATCGGGAGGTCCTAGGGTTGGAGCACCGAAGGTGGCAGGATTTCGACACTGGCTCGTTAGCTAGGTCGAGTTTAGCCGCTTGTGTGGAGGAGAATTCTAGCAACCGGATGATTTGATCGATAGTTTTTCGTGCTTCCTCCGATCAGTACCAGGAGAATGCCGAAGCAGTATTTTGACAAACTGACCGCGCGCTGTCTTTCCTTCTCCTTTCTTGTTCTATCCTCTCCCTTAACACATGAACTACGCTACGACTCCGAAGACGTGTCGGCAGATTGGAGCTTGTCCCGGCTGGAGGGGTGCGCAGTTGGAGGGAAGTACCTGGATGAGAAAAGCTAGTCTCCGCAAGCCGACGTGTATGTCTGCGCCTATCTTACCAACCAGCGGGGGCTAGAACTCCGCCACTTTTCATGATAAAAACATGCACATCACTTACGCGACTAATATCCGTAGCAGTTGAGCACTTGGAAACACGAAATAATTAATCAATCCATCTAACGATGTAGTATTTAATACACGACCAGTATGAGTTCACAACGAACACATGATTGATTGTTCGGAACTGTTGGATTTAAAATAAGGTGCACTGTAATTGACATTTAATTTTTTTTATAATAATGAGAAAACGTTGTAGGAACAGAATTTTCCTGGTTAAAATCTGGATTGGGATACGAGACGTTTCAGGTTTACCAAGACGATATCTACGCAGCAAAATGTCAAAATATCGGTCTGTGTTGCCACTCATCGATAGGAAATCGCTGTTCTTAGAGTTTTTAGGTATTCGATACATACAAAAATTACATTTATATTATTAGCTTATATTTAGATTTATTACATTTATATTATATAGCCTTTAAAATTACATTTATATTATTTAGTGTTTATGTTTTGTAATGAGTATTTTGTAAAATAATATACACTCTATTGTCTTCTTTTCTTCTGCACTTCAAGGGTTAGGTTCAAGAACCTGTTCCGGTGGTCCACTTCCTTCTGGGCCTTCCTACATCTCTTCTTCCTCTGCATCTGTAGTCCACTGCGAGTGCTGGTAGTCTACTGTCGGGCATTCGTATAAGATGTTCATACCATTTTTTCTGATTTCTTTCCAGTGTCACTAGCAGTGGTTCGACCCCCAGTTTATTTCTTATCTCTGTGATTTTCTTTTTATCTAGGATATTATAACCTAGAGTGCTTCTCAAATATTTCATTTCAGCTGCCTGGATTTTAGTGTTATCTTTATTTGACGTTACTCTTTCTTCATCTTTATACATTAACACTGGCACAGCTACTGTGTTGAAGAATTTTATTCTTGTTTCTATCCTTGTTTTATTTTTGAGATGTCTGTGTATCGTGCCGCATATATTTCTAAATTTATTTAATCTTTTATCTAAATGTATATCTCTTTCAAACGAGATGTGGCAACCTAGATATTTGAAATATTTTACTTGTTCTATACTCTTTCCTTCTATCACAATCTTTGTTCTCACTGGGTATTTTCCTTTATATGCCATAGTTTTAGTTTTTATGTGGATATTTTCATTTAATCTATATACTACCATTTGCATTTTGTCTTCAGTGTCCTGTCACTTGGACATCTGCATATAAAATAGAATTTAAAAATATTTTCCTAAAATAGATCCCTCGATCTATATTCAATTTCCATATTCTAAACATGTCGTCCATGTATATATTAAAAAGTGTCGGTGATAAAAACAACAGCCTTGTCTTACACCTTTGTTGGTGGGAATCTCTTCTGTCAATTTACCTTTTATAACCAGCTTAATGCTATTCATATAATCCTTTTATCACCTCTATCAAGTGTTTTGGATACCCCCTTCTTTCCATTATATTCCACAGAAGGCTTCTATTGACATTATCAAAAGCTTTTACTATATCCACGAATGTTAGGTGTGTTTCACAGTTGTGTTCACGTCTTTCTTCTATAATTCTTTTTAATGTGAAAATGGCATCTGCGGTCGATCTGCCTTTTCGAAATCCCATTTTTTCTTCTGATATAAGGTGATCTGCTATTATTTTTAATCTTTCATTTATTATTCTCGCATAGGTCTTGTATGTTGTATCCAATAGACTTATTCTTCTGTAATTGTCTGGGTCTCCTCGGTTTATAAAGTGAGATTACCTTTGATTTTTGCCATTCTTTAGGAGTTTATTTCCGCAGCACATATTAAAGAAATGAAGCAGGCGTAGATGAAATAACATTCCGGAGTATTTTAGTAGTTCTGTGTTCATGCCATTCATACCAGGTGCTTTTCGATTTTTCCATTTGTTTAGTGCTTCATGTAGTTCATCTATCGTTAGGTCATCTGCATTTTTAGTTGTGTTGTTATTTCACATTTTTCATCGTACCATAATGCTTTATAATGTTTCACCCATCTTTCCTTTTCAATTGCATTAATTTGTACATTCTCTCTTTCATTACTATTCAATGTTTTCATTACTTTGTAGGCTAATGTTTGTTTCCCGTATATATCATGTTCTATTCTTCCAATAAATCTGTCCCATGAATCGGCGTGAGCTTTTCTAATAATTGTTTTTACTTTGTTTCTAGATTTTTTGTATTCTTTCTTGTGATTTTCTATAGGGTTGTCAAGATATGTTTTGTATCTATCCTATTTGAGCTTAACACTTTTTTCGATATCATCATTCCAAATTTTCAGACCTTTTCTTTTTTGAAATTTCTTTTTTTCCCGTCCTACTGCCTCATCTGCGGATTCCTTTATTATTTGTTGTATGTTTTGCCATTCTTTTTCTATTTCCTCCTCTGTGATAAGGTTTTGAAGATGTTTATTTATTCTATTTTGATATAGGTTTCTCAAGCTTTCGTCTTCTAAAAGGTATATTGTACTTTGTATACTTTTTCTGTATCATTCGCTATGAATCTTGAATTATGTTTCACCATCTTCTTAATAATTTTATACGGGATATTACTAGAAAGTGATCAGAGTTTATATCGATGCTTCTTTTAACTGTTGTATCTTCTATTAATTTTGATATTCTTCGGTTTCCAATTATATAATCGATTATGGATCTATTACCTCGTGCAGACCATGTATATTTGTGAATGTCTTTTTTCTTTTTAAATGTATTTGCAATATACAGTTCATTGAAAGCTGCGAATTCCCTTAATTTTTCTCCATTGTCATTTTTTACACTTTCTCCCCACTTTCCTATAGTCTTTGGTATACTCTCATTTCCCACTCTTGCACATAGATCCACTACAAGAAGGACTTCATATCTTGAATTGCACTTGTCCAACAGTATCGGCATGGTTCTGTAAAATTCCTCTGTTTATTCCCTCATTCCTCCCTCCGGGACATACACACCAATAATGACAAGATGTCCTCTTTCGTGTTTTAATTTTAGCAAACTTATCCGGTCATTTACGTATTGAACCTCCTTAATTCTTGATTCCCACTTTCTATCTACAAATATGGCTACTCCTTTTGCAGCTCTCTCTTGCTGGTCTACTCCGCTATAAAACATGGCATAATTTTCTACATATTTTTATCCTTTTAATTTCTTTTGTTTCTGTTACTACAGCTAGGTTGACATTCATCTTTTCCAAATTTTAGCCAGTTCATTTTCTTTCCCTGATATACCTCTTACATTCATTGCTCTTGTTTATAAATTTCATAGTCCGTTTCGTACTCCCATTTCATTGCTATTAGTGTTCTCTCTATTAGTGTTCAGTAAATAGTCATTTTCTGTTAAAAACGCTTTGAAGTCAATTGAAATTCCCTACCGTTGTTTGATTTCTCTGCTGACTAGAACTTTCAAGTCCTGCAGGCCAACTCACTGGCGTATTAGCAATATAATCGAAGGACAAATCCCAACTTTGTAATGTGCTACTCTGTTTTACCAAAATTTAAACGACGCGACGTTAATGTGTAGGTTTTCTGCCATTACATTACCTCCAGACCTTTCATTGGGAAACATGTTATCCCTGAATTTTGTGGCTAACCCGTCGAAACCCATATGAAACTCAACACGGTCTGCTAAGTAATTTTGAGGTGACTTTGGTCGAGAAAAAAAACTGTGGCTTCTGATTAGTTTGACAGGTAAACGTCTGGGACAAAGAAAAAATCTACACATCGGAGAAGACCTGGTAAAGGCAGAAAAACTGAAATCGGACGTTGAGCGCATTCTTCCATGAACTCACCTGATGATCCAACTGATGGTTTGTAGGTGCTGTCCAGGACTATAGTGGTTAGCAAGTTTTTTTCGACATATTTTCTAACATGGGTGGGCTCTTGTTGTGTGATACTTATCTTCGACCACACGTGAATGCGTGAACTCGGGCTGCGAGCTTCACGTGGCTCACACATTAATCGTTGTGCGTTGCGACTGTGTGAATCTCTGATGTCTGAATCATAATAGAGCCATACGTGTTGCAACTTTATTTATACTTGCGTATTTTTGTGAATGACCTTAAAATGATAGCGAGAGGCGGGTTTTGATGACCTAAATAATCATCTGAAATCAATAAAATGTCCTTAAATTGTTTTAAAATGCCCCACCAAAGAATAAAAATTACGTAAAAAAATTAATCAAAGCCAGTTCAGATGAATAACTCAAGCTGTTGGATATGGTACTGACATAATGGAGGCTTCTTCCTTTCAGCTAGTGAACTGAGCTTGCAAACGTTTGGTTTGGACTGGACCAGGAAATCTTTGTCTTCGTGAAATCCGCCGTACCGACGATGGTGCTGAAGGCGTCACAGGAATCTTAGATAACATACAACTGCTGACATTACAATTTATGACGAAGAAATCGAAAAGGCTACTCAGGAATTCTGTGAAGAACATTTATTGCATCTCGTAAATATTATTTGAAGCAAGTACCATTAAAAATGACGAAAATGGTAAAAAATGACATTAGATAAATCGATGAAATGCCAAAAAAAATGTCCTATACGAATGGGTCATTTCTTTTTGTCATAAGATAAAATGAATATTTATACTAAAATGCGTCGTTCTAAAGTGAAAAGAAAAAATGATATTTCATTAAAATCCGCCCCATAATGCTAGGCATCTACAACGCTAATTCCGATGGTTGAATACATTAATTCTTCGTTTCTAAAAAGTATTTGTGTAGGTGTGTCCATTCCGCAATCTCTGCAAAGAAATTATATCATTTTTTAGAGACTATGTAATGGCTGTGTTACTAGGATTTATTATTGTGTGTGTTCTAAAAATATTCGAAAATCAAAGGAAAGTAAAAATGTTTTGTAATCATACGTTTTATTGTTTACAATGTTCAAAGACGCGTAATACAATGTACAATTAAATTAAAATTCCCTCATAATATTGATAAATAAATATAGCCTTAAAGACTCTCGTATTTTAAGGTGTATTATGCTTGAAATAGGTAAATTATAAAAAAAAACATTTACAAAATTGCATTTCCACCGATGACGAACCCTGGTTGTTTGGGAAACCCTGATTTACTTTGTGTATTCTAACACTGTTTTTGCAGAATCCGTGAAGACTTGTTTGTAAAATATTTCAGTTATTGCCGTGTAGGTATCGCCTGGAGATTATTTTATTTTTTGTTCTTGCGCAGTGTGCGTGCTACGTTTCAACCATTTGGTATTCAGCCGCATGTTTGCTTGATATTCGTATTGAACAAAGAAGTCTTATGGTACATAATTCTTAGATATTTATTAGAGGGAAGAATTTCGACTTTCATATAGCGTCGTGCTATAAGACGTTCCACATCCGTGAAAGAAAGCGTCAATAGCGAACAACAGCGGCTAGGCGCGGAGACTTGGCTGCTGCAAGATGACGAACGGTGGTTCGCGGTCGTAAACTGTCCATCGAGTTAGAGAGATGAAGGAAAAGAGGTGAGAGGGGAACCCCACAACCTCATCTGACAGTGCGGTTGCGGTGGTGACGCCACATCTCTCTGCGGTCACGTGCTATTCTACACGTTCTCGAACCTGACTGCTACACCTGAATCCATTGAGAATATTTCATGTGTATTTTTATTAATGTTGGATTACATTCCAGCGGAATAAAGCAAGTGGTTCTCATATTTCTAAAAATAGTATTCGCTTACGCCGAGTCTCGAATCCAGGAATGGTGAGAAAAAAAGGGGTGACTGAAACGTGTCTGGCTTTTTGTAACTTTCACTAAAAAGCGAGCAAATTCGTTTTTTTTATTCCTCTTCAGGTGATGCTAATAGTCTTCGCGGTTTGTGGTATATTACAGTGACTATTGTAAAACGTGTTCTCAGGTCTCAAACGTTTGCGGTCATATTAACTTCCAGTCTATTCATGGGTTTCCTGTTGGTAATATACTTCGCAGTTCTAAATAACAAATACAAATATTATAACTCGAGCGCATCTGCGAGAGCTGCAGCGTCGCGCATCTGCTTACAGGCGGCACACGTGCCCCGTATGTAAAGTCAGTCTTTGTGGAAATGCCACCTAGGTGACACGGCGCGGGGTCCCAGCACTTTGACGGCTTGACGGATGGACGCGCGCGGGTGCGGGTGCGTGAGTATGGGTGGGCGGGGCGGGTGGGCGCGAACGGGCGGGAAGGAAGGCGGTCACGGGTGGACAGGGTGGGCGCGGGCGCGGGTCCGCGTGGGCGGTGCAGGCGGGCGTGCTGTGATGTGGCACGGAGGGGCGAGGCGGGAGGGTCGCGGCAGGCGGGGGCGGACGGGGTGATGTGAGCGAGTGCAGGCGGGAGAGGCAGAGCGGACAGGCGCGGGAGAGGTGCGGCGGGGGCGAGGGCGGGCGGGCGCGGGGGCGGGGGGCTGCCGAGACCGGGCAAGCGACGGAACGGTACTCAATGCATAGTAAGGAGCGGCGTCTCCGCCCGGGTGGTCCCGCCCGTGCCCTCGCCTGCTTTCAAGCGCATTCACTTACTGTTGCTTATCGTTGCCCGTGGCAGGCGCCGTTAGGAGGGGCGAGGGCGTTGGGCATGTAGATATGTGATATGTAATAAAATTGCGAGGTACGAAACACTCAATTGCTTCAATTGCAAAAACCGCTCACTCCATTGTTGGATAGAGTTTGTTTATATATTTCTCTTATTTGGGAGGTGAGGTGAGGCTCCGATCTTATTGCAATTGCTGCTGTATTATTAATTATTTTAAAATAAATTTATATAGAGCTATTAAATATAAGAGTGCACTATTAAGTAAATTATGCAAAAAAATGAAAATGAAGTCGTTTTAAATATTAAATCTTAACGTGTAGAATAGGAAGAAAAAAACAAGCTGCTTGAATATTAAATTATTAATATGCATAAAAATCGGAGTTACGTGTATCAGTAGGATTGCATGAATTTGGCTACTTTTTGCTATTTGTGTTTACACATTTATAAATATTAGATTACTAGGAATAGGTGTACGTTAAGTGTATTTACAATTTTTTTAAACAGACACTACGAAATTATTTTTTGATATTTATTTGAATTATTACTGGAAAAAGTATTCTAATGCATGTTTTAAAAAAGATCTAAATCATCTTTGAACTTATTCGATTACAAAATTACGTTTTACATTTGTGTAATGTAAGGGGCTAGTAAAACAAGAATTTACGTCAAATATAGAATACCTTTTTAGTTAATTGAAATTAATGTAGCAAAGATTTATTAACTTTTATGATAACTTAAATAGCGTGTGATCGTACCTACAAGGCGGTAATATTTAGGATGTGTTAAATACCTAGTACACTCTATGTAAAAGCCGCTTACGACATGAAATATTCATGTGGCGTACGTGCTGTACTCGGAACTGTTTTTGTTCACAATTCCCAAGTGTCAGCGAATCTTGTACGCTTTCCTCGAGGGTCATGCGTAGCTCCATCGCAAGACACACATGCCCATAGCTCTCCATCAGGAGCTATGAAGACGCACAGTCCGCCCAAGTGACAAGTGCAGACAATTCAGTTAGCGGTCGTTGTGGGCGATGTCCTCAGCCATGAACCCGCCCGCAGGGTCCGGGATCGCTCCGCAGGGGGCGGCGACCGGGGGCGACTTCCATTCCTCCCGCTCCCGCTCCCGCATCGTACTCTACTGTGGGTCACTCACAGGGTATGTTACCACAGTGGTCCTCTTTGCATGCTTACTATAATTTTGATGCTATCATTTCCATCAATGTACCATTTTTACTATACCAAATGCTACACTAAATATTATACCAAAATCATATGGTAATGTTTTTGTAGTAATTACATGAATAATTACTCTTTTATTTTCACGAAAATATCGTTGCCGATTCGGAATATTCGCCTACCAAAATTGTCCTCTGCACGTTAACGGTAATTTTGATGGCGTCTTTTCAATCAATGTACCATTTTTTACTACACCAAGTATTATTCATTTGGCAAGGGTTTTCAAGTAATTTCATGGATTACATTGCATTTATTTTCACTAAAATATCGTTGCCGATTAGAATGTTCGCCAATCCAATAACTTCTTATTACTACAGTACACATTCATATAATTTTATCTTGTAAGCAACAGTTCTGACTCGTCATTATGAATTATGCATTTTATTCTTTCTGTTATGAATTCAGAATTTTATCCCTATTTTATTCATTTGACATGTAAGAGATATAAAGGAGATAAAACCATTTTCAGTGAAGAAAACACCCTTTTAGTCCTTTTGAAATACTGAAACATAAACTTTACAATTCTCTTGTAAAGTGGGCAATAAAGAGTCCATTTGAAAATGAAAGAGAAAGTTGGGTTAAAGGAGATCAAGCAAGCTCTCCTGCACCATCAGAGAAAGTGGACGTATCCTCTTTATTTCTCCGTGTGTGTTTCTCAGCGTACTGCTGCCCAGTGTGTGGTGCGGGGGCAGCTCCCGTTCCCGCACCGCGTAGCACTGCGAAGGGCCCCCCGGCGGCCGCCGCCGTCGCTTCGGATTACTGACAGTCACGGCGCCGTAATAGTGTTGCCCCGTTCGATTAGCGACCTTTGACTTCGACGGCGCCCTGTCATTGAAGCGTCGCGTCGCTTCTCCTCGGGAGGCGCTGCCCCGTCTTGCCCCGCCCCGCCCCGCCCCGCCCCGCCCCGCCCCGCCCCCCCCACCTCACCCCACCCCACCCTGCAGCGCTTCGCCCCGCCCTGCACCGCTCCGCCCCCGCCGCACCTTACCCCGCCTCACCCCGCCTCACTCCGCCACAACCCGGATCACCCCGCCACAACCCGCCTAACCCCGCCTCATCCTGACTCACCCCGCGCCACCGCGCCACCCCGCGCCACCCCGCTCCACCCCGCTCCACCCCGCGCCACCCCGCGCCACCCCGCGCCACCCCGCGCAAACCCCGCGCCGGCCGACTGCGCTGCTAGAGGCTGAGGCGGAAGCTGCTAGGGTAAGCGGAGTGGTGCTGGTGGCAGCGGTAGAGGTAACAGCGAGAACTGTAGCGGAACTTTATGTAACCGATGATGATGTGTTTTTTTTAAACTGAGAGATAGTGGTGGGTAGTAGTGGATGGCAGTGGTGGTAGCTTGTGTGGATGATTAGGTTGATGGTGGCGGTAATATTGTGGATGGTAGCTATTTTTTGATGGTGAAGGCTTAATTGATGGTGATGGTGATTTAGCTGGCTTTAGCTGGCGGGAATAGTGGTGGTGATTTAGCTAATCGTGGTGGTGGGGTTGGTGGTTGTGGGAATGGGGATTTAAGTGGTGGGTTGATGGTGGTGCGTCTGGAAATTGAGCTACTGCTGGAGGGGGGATGGGAATTTACTTGGTGGAGATTTAGTTGCTGCTGTTGTTATTGTTGTGCTGGTAGTGGTGGTGATTTAGCCGGTGACGTTTTTGTAGGTAGTTGTGATTTTTTTAAAAGATGCTATCTTAGACAATTCTGATTTACACGGTAGTTATGGTGATTCAGGACGATTTGAAGATGATAGTGATGATTTCGTCGAGGGTGTTAGTGATTTGGGAGATGGTTTAGGCAGTGGCGGTGATGGTATGACCAATGGTGGTAATTTAATGTACAGCCATGTGATTGCGTAGGGGACGATTGTGTCGCAAATTATTGCGACGGTGAAGCGGTGGCAGTGACAGCGAAAACTATACGTTTGGTAGTCGAGGTAGAGTGATTTGAAATAGGAATCGAGCTTTGAAAAAGATTTCCATGGAGGCTGAAGGCAGTTGTTGATGGTGATAGTGGTAATGCTGTTAGCGGTGATGGTAATTTAACTGGTGATAGTGGTGATTTACCTGGTGGTGATTGTTGTGATTTACAGTGTTGGCGGTAACGTAGAAAATAGAGGTGGTAATTTTTAAGAGATACTCTAATTTACACAATAGATTATGCGACTATAGAGATGATTTAGGCGGTGGCGGTGGTGGTAATGATATGGTCGACGGTGGTAATTCAGTTTACCGCAGTGTTGGAGCAGAGGGAAGATAGTGTCACAAATAAAAACGGTGCCAGCGGTAGCAGTGACAGCGAAAACTTTTGGTTTGCGGGTGGAGATCGAGTAGGTTGGAGCAGGAATCGAACTGGAAAAGAAGTTGAAGGGTGGGGGTTATTGGAGGTAGTGATAAGGGCGTTAGTCACAACGAGTAAAAGGGCGTGGGTGAGAGTAAGGATGCTAGAGGCAGGGCGGCGGAGCCAGCTGCATTCAGCTGTTGGTGGGTAAGAGGGACGCGTGTGTGGGCTCCACCCTTGTGGACGCACAGTTGCTGCGGTTAGCGGCTCCTCCCGTGCTCGCTCAGCTACCGCCGCCGCCGCCGCCGCCGCCGCCGCCGCCACCGGGCCTCGTCGGCCCCTGACCCGCGGTCTCGCGGCGCCAATTGTCCCAGGCTCTAAGAGGCCCTGTGGGCGCGACGCACCTTGTCAGCGGTGGAAAAAGGAAGTAAACGCAGCATATCAGTCAAGACAGAATTTAAAAATTTATAGATTTCACAACTGTTCTGCCCCTCAGACCTTTCTGGCTTATTATTCGCAAAATATATATTATGTGAAGACTAAACAGTGTAGTTCATTTACATCAGGGGACATGTATACTTACTTGGGCTTAAGTTTTAATCTGAAGGCAGTATTGTTGGGGATTTGTTGCTACTATTGGCAATAATTTTTAATTTGGAAATTTCCTTTAAGGTAATATGACAATGATTGTTAACTGTTTCTTTTCTAACAAACTGTAAGGGAAAATCCAGAAATTTAATTTTTAGAACATTATAAAGTGTGTTTAATTGACTGTAAACGATAATTACTAAACTTCATTAAATTTGGAGGAGTACATGTGCATGTCGAATTTGGAAGCATTCCAGAATGTTTTCCGAATTTTTAATGCCATTGTTTATGAAACATTCATGCTGTTAATTTCTACAAATACCAGTGAACCTTTACTTACTCGATATTTTCAAATTGTTATTATATGTTTTGCTATCGTTTGGATTAGAATGATAGTGATTCACAGTATTGCTTTATTATAATAATCATGTTATTTTTTAATTTCTTGTTAAATTATCACAACAGCCAATTATTATGCCAGTTTATCATTTTTACTTGAAGATGTTTGGGATTGTGCTACTATTTCTTTAAATTAATGACTGTTCTCGGTCAATGACCTCCACTTCGCCTTAAGGACCGTCCATTTTCCCCAAATCTTGTTACAAATACCCAGCGGGAAACGAGGAGGTAGGAAGACTGCTGTTAAGTATCCTCCAGCTCCCTAATGTTGCATACAGGCAACTGTTTTTGACTTCAATAGAAATATTATATCACGATGAAGATTCCATTCACCGGAATGAAAAGTCGTGTGACGGAGGGGCGAGGTGCGTGTATTCGAGTGTGCATCAGGGGCCTACCGCACGCCACTGCCGTCCCCCCTCCCTCCCCTCCTCCCGCCCGCCCGTTTCATTAAGGAAATCGAATGATACGCTGCCCCGGGGCAGAAACAACAAAGCGACGTGAAGTGCCGCCGCCGGCGCGTGGCATTGTGGGGGGCGGCTGATGGGCGCTGGCTGGCTGGGCGGCGGCGCGCCGGCACCGTTACCTGCCTCCGTGGGGGCGACCCCTGGCTATCGCTGTAATCAGAACGGAGGGCTTCGCCAGCGCTCCCGAGTAAGCGGGGGTGGGGGAGGTGGCGTGGGTGGAGATGAGGAGTCAAGGTGGGACAAGGGCGGGGGAAGTTGGGAGGACTTCGCGCGAGGAATTTGTGCACTCGGCTGACGCCACAGGGGAGAGAGACGGCTCCGCTGAATGCCGTCCTCGAAAACATCGACTACCCAGCTTTTCGACTGGCAACCTCGGTACAAAAGTCTTTCATTTACATTTCATGTAAGAAAGCACACACGAAAAACAATGTAACAAGTTACTAACTTAGCCTAAACAAATTTTTAGGCGATTACAATTCCTGGCACTTGCATTAGACTACTAGGTGTTGTTTGAACAGCGATAGCATGCATAGATAGTGCTACTGCGCATGGGCCGTGCTTCCCTTGTCCTGCGTCTCACTAGCGCTTTAACGGTCGTCGCGTGCTTGGCGCGAACGCGAATCTCTACCTGATGTTTTCTGAAAAGAGAGAGTAGCTCTACTGCGCAAGAACATTGCCCCTTCTTGTGTGTCTCGCTCGCTTTCAACGGTCGTCGAGTGTACAGATATCCCGCGCGAATAGTCGATGCTAGTAGCAACTCTCAGGAAACAGACCGTAGGAGAGACCTGTTCACTTGTCTTCTTCTGAAACAAACTATTTTTTAAAATGTTTCCATGAATATGTATTTATTCTGATGATACTTATAATAAAAATTCACTTTCATCGAGTTTTAAAGAGCGAGTTTTTTAAGTGACGCGAAATCGATCCAAATCACATCTGAGGAGGAATTGACAACCGTTCCTCGCCCCAGACCAGCTCGTGTGTCATTCGGTCTTATCTCACAGCGCTCGCGCGGCCAGATGAGGAAACGTTTTGTTATAGAGTTATACAACTCTAAGGAGGATTCCTCCTCTCTTATATACCGTCTACTTGCATCTCTTTCAACTAGATCAACGCGTCACTGAACGTTGACGATGGTCAGAACGCGTTTCGAACCGGTCAGGCAAACCAGCTGGCCCATGTCGTCATCCACAACGTAGGCTACCGCAAGCCTGTGTGAAGGACCAAAGCGAACCAACATATATCTTTCTTATCCCATCGCAAGCCAATGATTGTAATCAAATGTGTTGCATGTTTCATTGAAGTAGTTTACAACATTTACTTTTTTATCTGTCCTTAAAGTCCGTGGACGATCCGCAACTGGTAGAGGCTCTTGAAGGGAAGCTGGGAATATAGGCGAGGAAATTGGCTTTTGTGGTTGTAGTTTGGGAGAGTGGAGGAAAAGGTGGGGATTGTTGGAAGTGGTACTTTTTGGGAGAGTTTTGAGGAATTTGGCGCAGAGCTTTATTATATTCTGAGGTGTTTTATGGATAAAGGAATATAATGCTTGTAGAGGTGATTATGAACAGGGTAGTGCTCAGTATGGAAAGGGTGGGTGATTCTAGTGAGAAAAATGACGGGAAGCTTAGGATGTAGGGTGGCAGTATCAATTGCAGTAGGTAAATACCCACTGGTGGTGGAGGAGAATTAGTGCGCACGAGACCAAGTGAGTGACAAGTCGCGAGTAGAGTGTAGAGAAAAAAAGATCATTGCAGAAAGTAAAAAGCACAAGCAGCGATGTAGCAATCCCGTTAAGAGCAAAGTTAGGGCCTTAAAATCTATAATTTTGAGGCGAAAGGTCTCTGAAAAACGTTTCTGACTCCGTGATCTACAGGAGGAGATCATCTTGGCCATTCTTTACATCTTTTCTGGTTCTGTATTTCTCGATTCATCCCCACTTTTCAGAGGTGTGCAGAATCTGCAACTATATGTGCAATTAAACTAATTACTTGATGTTCTATGCGATTGAATTGCACAGGTAGATCTCTCTGCTCGATAATAAAGATAAATAATGTTTTGGATTGACAAGAGGGCATTGTACTATTATGTTAAAATACGTTAAGTTACTACAATTACAAGGGGACATATGGAACAACTGACGGAGAACAAGAGGGTCTTGAAAAATATATATTATGGGATTAATATGGAAAAAGAAGGATAGGGATGAGGTTGAGGTTTAACAGGAGAGAGTTACGCTAGTATCCCTTAATTCTTTCTTTTGGGATACAGAATTTGAGTAAACCATTACTTTTAAATGTCAAGTTTAATAAGAAATTGGCATTAAATGGGTGATCAATATGAAATTCTGTCGATACGATCTAATATATCTTCTTACGTTCTCAGCCAACGTAACGTCATAAGCTAGGTGGATGGTTGTGGAATGTCTACAAATCTGTCATGTTTGTCATGGCAAGAACTGGTAAAATAAATATGCATACATCTAGCATCTGTTCAATCTTCTCCAAGTATGTTTGTAAATGACAGTTTAAAAGTTGTTTTTCGTGCTTATTATTTAACTTCGACTTATGTAAATAGACTGGTAATCAAAACTAAGGATCGTATTTCTGGGCTTATTAATGAAAAACTTCATGCCGGACGAAGAGGTAGCAGACAGGGTGTATAAAAACGAGTTAAATCCAGAAGCTACTGTAGGTCGGAAGACAGGTGCTTGTAAGGTGATGAGTAGGGCACTCGCGATGTGTTTGTTTTATCTATGAACTTCTTTCATTAAAATATAGTTACTAGCAGTGAGATCCTTGATGGTACCAGGCATTTATCGTAATCTGTGAATATATTAGAATTAGTAACGTCGTACTAATGAAAAGACTTGTAAGGAACGACAGTAAATTTGATGTTGAAAATACATAATTTATAAGAGATGATTTACCCTTGATATGCGTTTTCATTAAGTTTTGTCTCTAACGACGAGCACTCCTCTACTTCAATTCCAGTATTTATATTCATTTTCGTCATTTTTGTTACTCGAATAGGGTCTTGGTAAAAGAATTTTAAACAATTCTTGCTTCATGAATCCTGGTGTTAACATGTCTAATTTATGTGATGAATATAAGGAATGATAAAACATTTATTTTAGTAAACAACCTTTTTATATGCAAGCGATTAATGTATTACAAATTTGACAGATTGTTTACGAATATGTTGAAACGATTATAAAATAATATCATTTCAACGTCATTTATTGGTAATAATAAATCAAATGATTGACGCTTACAA
>JAHLJT010008019.1:0-20269 GCA_031308135.1 Acheta domesticus
GTTTGTCCATCGTTTGACCACGTTTGACCACTCTTTAGAAAATTTTTACCAGGCCGCGTTCAAAAGTTAATGCCAAAAAACTTTTTCCCGCCACTTTTTCAATTCGAAAAAACAACAAGAAACACGCAGAATTTTCCGTACTTTTCAAACCTCTGCGTTTGTCCATCTTTGGAAAGTGATTATCCATCACTTAAAATTCGTAAGCTACGTGTATTTCCAGAAATACAGGCGAAAAACGTATTTTTCCACAATTTTTTGTAAAATTCCCCAAAAAAACAAAAAATACATTCAAATTATATAAAAATACATTCGCATTCGTTTGTCCATCGTTTGACCACGTTTGACCACTCTTTAGAAAATTTTTACCACGCCGTGTTCAAAAGTTAATGCCAAAAAACTTTTTCCCGCCACTTTTTCAATTCGAAAAAAAAAACAAGAAACACGTAGAATTTTCCGTACATTTCTACTCTCTGCGTTTGTCCATCTTTGGAACGTGATTGTCCATCACTTAAAATTCGTAAACTACATGTATTTCAAGAAATACAGGTGAAAAACGAATTTCCCACCTTCTCTTGTAAAATTCCCTCAAAACAACAAAAAATATATTCAAATTATATCAAAAATCATTCGCATTCGTTTGTCCATCGTTTCATGTCGTTTGCTTAACCTTTAGAAAATGTTTACCAGCCTCCATTCATAAATTTGCGCTAAACAAATTTTTCGGGCCAAGTTCTTGTCTTGATGAAATTACAAGATTTCCTTGGAAATGTTAAAAATACCACAATTTGACGTGCGCATTCGTTTATCCATCTTTTGATGACGTTTCCCTAGCGTTTAGAAATTTTTCACCAGCCTCCGTTGAGAAAATAGAGCAAAAACAAAGGTTTCGGGCCAACTTGACTGTTTGAAATTCAGTCCCATTATTGGAACATGATTGAGCTGTATAAAAAGCACTATTAGTTCCCGAATATGTTTTAGTAGTTGTATGAAAATAATTTGTTTTCGCACGTAATGTTGTAGAACTTGTTTCAGAAAAAAATATGACATATGCGCCGCTGTGACAAAATTATTTTCTCAGGAGTTAAGTTTCGTTACAAGTAACGAAACGAAAGTCTGCGCGAATTTAGTTTTGTTACAGAAAGAACAGATCGTCTAAGACAGTTTCGTTTCGTTTCTTTACTGAAATGAAACAAATGTGACTTTCCTTTTCGTGGGTAAGAAACGTTGTTTCTTTATTTAGTTTCGTTTTTAATATTTGTAGAAGGAGAAGTAACGAAAGTCGAGAGAGGGCCATTGAGAGGAGTTGTACACCAGACTACATTTCTGTACTTTATTTTTGTCGCGGCGCCGCTATCAGCGTGTCTGTCAGCAGTGTGTCCGTTTACTTGGAGGGCACTGCAGGTCACCGAGGCGTAGGACTCTCGAACTCCCTCCCATTCTGGGCGAGCGGCGGTGCGGCCGTGAGCGGGGTGAGAAGGGCACTGCCGCTTCTCAGAAGCGCTGCTGAGAGGTGTCGTTGGAAGGGGCGTGGGCCTGCGAGCAAATCGGTCGGTGGACATAGCCCCCCCCCCCTTCCCATTTTTTTTAGGTAATTCCGCTGTAATCCGTACCAAACAAAGTTTTTATTCATGTTAACCATGTATCCAGAACGGTGAGTATTGCGAGTAAACATTTACCACAAGAGCCAGAACATATTTTAAGAGTAATTAATTTATCGATAGAGGATAGAAGAAAACGTTAATAACCACCAAAACTATACCTCCCCCACATGCTCCAACTCAGAAACTAATCACTCAAAACATAAATTGGGAAACATTTAGGAAAATAGTGAAAACCAAGACACCACAATTCAAAATATTAAACTCCCCAATGGAAATAGAAAAATCAGTCATGCAGATAAACGAAATAATAACAAACACAATAAAACACTTACAAGAAAACAAACCCACATATTCTTCTAAACAGACAAAACCAAAACTACCCAAAGAGAAAACAGAAATAATCAACACACGCAATAAAACTAGAAGGCTATGGAGCAAGAATAGAATTCCCCAACAGAAAAAAGAACTAAATCTCCTCAATGAAATAACAAAAAGGGCAATAAATATACACATCCAAAAATCCTTTGAATTTTGAGATTTTTTCTGGCCATCTTCACGGAGGTGCACCCAGGACATTTTCAAAATTTTATCAAAAATGGCTCCAATATTTTTTTCTTTAAATTTCTTGTAAGAGTAACATGAAATATGAAATAAGATAACATAGGTCTGATTTTAATGGTTAAAAATTGCAAAATTTGAAATTTTTTACCATGTATCTTCAACTTCAAAATTGATAACAGAGATTTTTCCGTCAATTAAAATTTATTCTCCATAATTTGTTCTGTCTTTAAGGTCATGTACTTTTTTTGAAAATTTTAGTCTTTTTGCACAATATTCCATGAAATGTGCAATATTAAAAAATATAAAAAAAACAATAATTTATCAAAAACTGCTCCAAATTTTTTCTTTAAACTTTTGGTAGGATTAGTGCTAAATGCACTGGAACAGATGTCATAAATGCCATTTTGCTTTTTCAAATATTACGTAAATGTAATTTTTCTGACTTGGCACTCAGGTCGTTAATATTTGCATTAACTGTGATTTGTCCACATTGTTGCATTTACGAGCACATGTGTTTTTAAATGATGTCTGATAAAGTTTCTCGAAAACTCAAACTTTTTCTGTGAAAAAGATAATTTTCAGAAATGCTCAAATGCCATTTTTTCAAAAAAGGCTCCAAACTTTTCAAAACTTTTTGTACTGATAGTGTTCAATGCACTGTATAAGATGCCATAAAAGCCATCTTGCTGCATTCTTTTGTTTTTTCAAGAATTATGTATTTCTTTAAATATCTATCACCTGTAATATACACATTTCCAGTGATTTGTGTACATTATTGCATTTGTAAGTAGTTAAACAGATTATTTCCAGTGAATTTTTTTGAAAACTCAAAAGTTTTCTGTGAAAAAGACCCCTCAATTTTGCATTTACACGATCGCTTCAACAACATTTTCTTAAAAACAGCTCCAAAATTTTCAACAAAAATTTCCATTTACGATGAGATTTTACTCTAATATTTTTAAAGTAATATTTCAGTTCTACCATTAGGAAACCTAGAAATTGAGAAAATTTTTTAAAAAATGTACTTTGGGTGGTGAAAGCTGGCATCTAACAAGAGGATGAGGAAAGACTGAAAAGCTACCACAGAGCAAAGAAATTAGAAAACTAGTACGAGAAAATCTGTGGCATTCTGTAGCACCACTAGTTTATTGTTATTGTTTTTGCTGCAGAATTACTATACTATACTATACTACGAGGGTGGTCCCAGAAGTACCCGACCCAACAAAGAAAAAACAAAAATTTTGGAAAAAAATATGTTTATTTTTCAACATAATCTCCTTTTAGCTCTATACACTTTTCCCAGCGATGTTCAATAAGTTCGATACCCTTTTTATAATAACTGTCTTGCTCCTCAAAATAGCCATCGACATCGCTTCTTCATTGTTGGAAAATCTTTGACCACGGAGCCATTTTTTCAAGTTTGGGAACAGAAAATAATCAGAGAGGGCTAAATCTGGCGAATAGGATGCATGAGGTAGCAATTCAAATTTTAATTCATTAATTTTGGCCATTGCAATAACGGATTTGTGAGCTGGTGCATTGTCCTGTTGAAACAACACTTTCTTCTTAGCCAAGTGTGGCCGTTTTGCTTGATTCTTTGCTCAAACGTAGCAATAAGTTCGCATAATACTCGCCGTCGATAGTTCTTCCTTTTTGAAGATAGTCAATGAAAATTACCCCACACACATCCCAAAAAACTGACGCCATGACCTTGCCTGCAGATGGAACGGTCTTTGCCTTCTTTGGGGCGCGTTCTCCCTTTTCAGTCCATTGTTTTGATTGTTGTTTTCTCTCTGGGGTGAAGTGGTGGACCCATGTTTCATCCATGGTTATGAAACGGCGTAAAAATTCTGCTTTGTTGTGGTGAAACTTCGCTAAACACTCAATTGAAACATCTTCACGACACTGTTTTTGCTCGAGTGTGAACAAACGCGGCATCCATCTTGCACACAGCTTTCTCATGTCTAAATTTTCAGATAACATGCGATGTACCGCACTTTTCGAAATGCCTACTATGTCTGCTAGCTCGCACACGTTCAGTCGATGATAACCCAGTACCGCTTTGTGGATTTTCTTTACAATTTCTGGAGTTGTCACCTCATTTGGTCAACCACTGCGATGCTCATCTTGGCAGCTCGTACGGCCTCCTTTAAACTCTGCTACCCAATATTTTACTGTAGTAAATGACGGCGCAGACTCACCCAGAGTAGAATCTAGTTCAGTTTTTATACTGGTTGGGCTGAGGCCTTTCAAATGAAAGTATTGTATCACATAACAATGACCAATTTTCCCCATTTTTACAAATTCACTCACAACGTTCACTATTGGTTGTTGCCAAACAAATACTAAACAACATAGCATATTCAAACTTGAAACTTATGCTTCATAGATTGTCTACTTTCTAATACAGTGATATTTTTCGAAAAACTACCGCAATCTCTAGGTCAGGCCGGGTACTTCTGGGACCATCTCCGTATGTAAGTACTCTACCACAAAGTAACTAGTTTTGCTACAGAATGAATACGGATCTTCTCAAACTATTTAGTGTTCTGATCTCTGTAGGCTGGGCTAGCTTTTGGGTATTGTTCCACCCTCTCTCGTACCTGCTACCTATTGATGAGTAAAAGACATTTTTTTTCAATTTTTCGAACCCCTAATAGTAGAATAGAAAAATGACTTAAAGAAAAGAGTAAAAGCTGATACTACATGCAAATTTTATTGAAAAATTTGGAGATTTTAATGAGAAAATGTTTCAAATATGTGGAATTTTGAGCTCATTTTTACAGAAAACTTTTAAGTTTTCGAGAAACTCCATAAGAATTAATTTGAAGCAGTATTACTCAAAAATCCATAAATGTATAATAATAGGTGAAATAATAACCTGAAGATATTAAAAAAATATATTTATACAATTTTCGAGAAATCAAAAGAATACACCAAATGGCATTTATATCATGATATTGTGTGCTTTTGACACTATTTTTACTTAAAATTTAAAGGAAAATTGTAGCCATTTTTGAAAAATTTGGTTTGAAAAGTGTTTTATATGCAGGTTTTTAAGTTCTCAATAGTCAAAAGTGTACAGATTTGTGAAAGGTATAATTGATATACTTTGAAGCTTCTGTGTTAACAAAAATGTATGAAATTCATCTATAATATTAATTGTAACAATGTGAGAAATATTTTAAAAAATTACATTTGGGTAATTTTTAAAGAATTAAAAGAATGTATGTAACAGAATGTATATATATTCTTTTCTAATGAAGCCTAGTGAAACCTTCTAGTCTAGGGAAAGTCTAGTGAAGTCTTGGAAAGTCTAGTGAAACCTTTATGAAGGGAAAATCTGTTTTGTAATGTGCTGAAGGAGTTGGGATTTTTGTTAAGAAGAAAATAGTTCAAATAAAAAGTTAATAATATTAGTTTATTCCATTCAAGTTACATGTGTTTGTGTTCACAACTGACTAAAAAGACAAATGTTGAATTAACAAAGTCCACAAAACACTTAGACATTTAGGCTTAACATATAAATCCATGGTGGGCTGTGTTGACAACCAAGATTTTAATTGACTGTTTCCATTGAATATATGGACGGACACCTAAGGCAAAATTTTACATTATTGCAATTCCTTGGTACTTCCTGGTTTAGTAACAAAGAAAAATAGCTGAACAGAGTAGACGCTCTAGATGATTAAAAACCAGTTGTATCTAAATTTTCTTTTTTTTTGTTTGTATAAAGTGCTTAAATTTTATGATGTTAATTTTGCCCATGAATGGAATTGGACATCATTTAAAATTGTAGGAAATTAGACTGATGAATTTATAATCTTTATACTAATAACCAATAATAATCATGAGAAAATTTCGTTTGTGTAAAATTTGAAATATGATCATGTGAATTATTGCTTATGATGAGTACAAAGTACAGGTAATGCCAGGAAGACAAGAACTGTGGTTTTATTCTTCATCAAAAATTTTCTTTTAAACCATATAAAGAAAAACATTGTTTTATGTGTACGCAATAACATCCCAGCAGTATTTACTTTTGTTGTATTACGTGATCGTATGCAAGAAAACCAGCAGTTCTGGAGTCTTAATTTGTCTCCTCTTAATATTCCTCAGCATCATCTACCTCTCCCTCTACAGAATCTACTCCCACTTCTTCATAATCCTTTTCCAGAGCCGCTAAATCTTCTCTGGCTTCTGAGAATTCTCCCTCCTCCATGCCTTCTCCAACATACCAGTGCACAAATGCACGTTTAGCATACATCAAGTCAAACTTGTGATCAAGACGAGCCCAGGCCTCAGCAATGGCTGTTGTATTAGAAAGCATACACACTGCTCTCTGCACCTTGGCCAAATCACCCCCAGGGACAACTGTTGGAGGTTGGTAATTTATGCCAACCTTGAAGCCAGTGGGGCACCAGTCCACAAACTGCACAGAAAAAAGCAAAACACAATGAAATATGTTGGTAAAATTCAATATTAGGCAGATTTATTCACATTGTGGGCTTATTTTAGAAATCTTTGCATATGATTACTAACTTTCACTTCAGTAATTTGTAAATAACGAATAAGATTACTGATTTTATGAATCATGATAACTGGTTGAATATCAGAGCCAAAGTTCTAGAACCAGTATGATAATGTAAAAACTGTTTATTTCAAACATTGCTTAGAATGAATTCCAATGTCTTCATAGTAATTGGGAATTTCAACCATGTAATATCGTACCTGAATAGTACGTTTTGTTTTGATGGTGGCTATGGCAGCATTCACATCCTTGGGTACTACATCTCCTCTGTAAAGCATACAGCATGCCATATACTTGCCATGTCTTGGGTCACATTTCACCATTTGGTTAGCTGGTTCAAAGCATGCGTTGGTGATTTCAGCCACAGTTAATTGTTCATGGTATGCTTTCTCTGCTGATATAACAGGAGCATATCTGAAAAGCGATTACTTTTGAACACATTTGTAGAAACAATGACTAATATGTGGTTTATTTTTCATGACTAAAGTTAGCATTAGATGCATGTGACATTTGAGAAGGTGAAACATGTACATTTAGTTCAGAAACAAAACAGGGGCTATCTTAGCACTTGCTGAATGAATCAAGGAAAATTTTTTAAAATCTATCAAAAGTGACCCAGAAGCTGATTACGATAGTTGTTATAGACATGTTCAGTGTTTTAGAATTATACAATAAAAAGGTAATTTGTATCATTATTATGAATAACGTGTACATAAATAATTTCCGGTGGGGAAAAATATATTGGAGTTTTCCTCAAAATATTAGCAATAAACAATTGCTTTACAGTTTTTTTTTTCATAAGAATAGAGAAAGAGTTTTTTTGATTTCGGTGCAGCCCTTGTATCACCTCAACGGTTTTCGCATTTCGAAGAGTTGAAGCCCTTGTAGAGCAGCGAAGGCACTGAAATTGAGGTCGCTGGGGGCTAAGGTTCAGCCTAAAATCGGGGGTGATCGCAAGGCCACGTGCGGTGGGGGAAGATAATTTACATCCCAATTTCGTCAATTCACAAATTATTTTTTATCATTTGCATCCGAAAAAAAGATGTTATCGTCGGCAATATTTAGAACTACTTTCAGAGCTTTCCCTGTAATAAGAGTTTTTGTGCCGAAAATTCACCGTTTTTTCGCGCAGCATTACATAAACTTTCTCTCTACTGCTTAAGTGATAGCAAGAAAATAAGCTAGTTCTGCTAAAACAATACGCACTTTCCCTTCCGTGTTTTTACGCAAAATTACGCGAAAAGTATTCAATTTTCGAGAAATTGTACATGATCTTATTTCAAAAGTCGATCTTCAAGGAATAGATTTCATTAAGGGGAAAATATATTTTTAATAATATTTTAGTTATACGAAGACTTCGAAAAAATTGAACTTTTGCCATTTTCAAAAAATCAGGGTTTTCAACAAAGAGGAGACCTGTACCATTCTCTTAAACGTCCTTCATACTATCCAACAACAAAATTTATTAAAAAACAATTGAGCCATTATTTTGAAAATGTCCCAGGGACTTCATGTAAACTACGCCCCAAAATTAAAATATGGGTTTCAAATTCAAGGAGCCGCGACATCGGCCAGTTC
This sequence comes from Acheta domesticus, assembly GCA_031308135.1. NCBI lineage: Eukaryota > Metazoa > Arthropoda > Insecta > Orthoptera > Gryllidae > Acheta > Acheta domesticus. The sequence goes on from JAHLJT010008019.1 coordinate 8,272, forward strand.
GATTGGGAAATATCAATTTTGGAGAAATTCGGCTGAACGGTTTAGCCACTAGCGTTGTTCACAGATGGACAGTCAGACGTTTTGCCGTCATTTGGTTTGTCGGTATAAAGGACCCAACAAAATACGAATTGTGGCCACGCCACGTGTTAAACGATTTTTTTCTAAATTTAGCAACTGGATTTATTCACTTTTTCATTACCAGTACCCTGTAACAAGAGTTTTTCTGCCGAAAATTTTCCGGTTTTCTGCGCATCATTACAAAACTTTCTCTCTACTCCGTAGCGAGAAAGTAAAAATAGAACGAAGTATAAAGCGTCATAAATTAAAGAAGACTATTATCATTTAAATAAAAATTAGAAATGTTGCAAAACAATGATCCTAACAACGCTAATTGGGGTCCTTTGGGGGGGGGGTCTATAGTTCCCATATGGCTGGGAATTGATTTCTTAACAGTTGATACGCTAGTTAAAAGAAAACTAAAATGTGCACGATTTCACATTGCTCTGTGCTAAAAGAGACACTGACAGGGCCAGCTAATGTGAACACACATTAGTACGGCATTTCCTTCACGCGTCATCAAATAACATATATTTTTGGGGGGAAAAAGTTGCCATGACTGTTGTCCCAACCTTCGTAAATGCCCTGAAGTCAGACAAAGCCCCCAGAATCCCTGAAGGGTACATGCAGTGGCGTATCTACGGTATGGCAGGCATGGCACTTGCCATGGCGGCACTCACAAGGGGCGCTATTTACAGTATACCCATTAAAACAAATTACAACAACCTTAATTTCAAGCATCCCCACAGGGGTGCAAATTCTATTCTTGTCATGGGCGCCCGAATACCTAGATACGCATCTGGGTACATGTTCTTATATCACATGCTTCCTTTGAAAGTGAATCTTGTGCGCAGGGTGCTGAAAGTGCTTACGTGGCGAGCGGGAAGTGGATGCGCGGGTAGGGCACGAGGTTGGTCTGGAACTCGGTGAGGTCCACGTTGAGCGCGCCGTCAAAGCGCAGCGACGCCGTGATGGAGGACACGATCTGGCCGATGAGCCGGTTCAGGTTGGTGTAGGTGGGGCGCTCGATGTCCAGGTTGCGCCGGCAGATGTCGTAGATGGCCTCGTTGTCCACCATGAAGGCGCAGTCCGAGTGTTCGAGCGTGGTTGTGCGTCGTCAGGATGGAGTTATACGGCTCCACCACGGCCGTCGACACCTGGAATCGGCAAAAGATGTCGTTTTGAGGAAGGAAATTCGGAATTTTTATAATACCCCTTTATTGTACTTGAAGAGAGAAGACGATCGAGGGTCTGTTGTTAGAAATGAATACAATAAGAAGCATAATTCAGTTGTCTTAATTTAATTTGAACTCCATGACTTTCGAAATAACATATGAAGTTCAATCAACATGCATTTTCAAAAGGATATTCACTAAAGAAAAATATGATTATATTTAAGTAATGATTAATCAGTCGTTTCTATATTCATAATTGGCGTGTTATTACGAGCCGAACAATGTTCGTCTCTTAGAAATCATGAAAAGAAATTTGGACACAAAAAATTAGTAAACTGCTTGACTGTGACGTATTCATTCCAAAGCATTTGACCTTATTCTTCCTTATTCAAATTTCAGTTATATCATGCTTACATATCGTGATTGCTAAAGTGGCAAATGTTCAATAATTATTGTTATACTTACAACAATCAAACGTTCTTTCCATGTACTCCCAAAGCTTGCTTTCTTAAAATAACTAGTACAGTGACAATTCGGGACTTCCACAAAATTTAGGATATTTTCTTCGAAATTTATACAGTTTTGACTTCAGATTATCATAATAAACAGTTTTAAATTTTTAATTAAACATAAACTTTTAACTATAGTCCAAGAAGGATTTTCATAGAGTTCAGACTTCACTTTTAATATTATGCAATAACTAGGGTTCACTGTTTATTAATATGCAATGAATCAATGAATGTCATCGTCGTTCATCAATGAACGTCAATGAATCGGTCACCTGTCTTCGTGAACAATGGAAATATGTGTTTTCAAGTGTCTATTTTACATGAGCAACGCCAAAGCCAGAAGAGAAGCCGAGCTAGACGGCGGAGGTTAACGCCGTACCTGCGGCGCAGGGTAGATGGAAAACTCGAGCTTGCTCTTCTTGCCGTAGTCGACGGAGAGGCGCTCCATGAGCAGGGAGGTGAAGCCGGAGCCGGTGCCGCCTCCGAACGAATGGAAGATGAGGAAGCCCTGCAGCCCGGTGCACTGGTCGGACAGCTTGCGCACGCGGTCCAGCACGATGTCCACGAGCTCCTTGCCGATGGTGTAGTGGCCGCGCGCGTAGTTGTTAGCGGCGTCCTCCTTGCCTGTGATGAGCTGCTCCGGGTGGAACAGCTGGCGGTACGTGCCCGTGCGCACCTCATCTGCCCCAGAGAGCGGTCGCAATCAACATGCCGTACAGGAGTTGAATGATTCTAGGCGTGTCAACTACTGAGGTCATTAGTTCCGTAAGTGCAATGCGTGTTATATCCTAGGAGTATCGGCGTTCCTCCTTTCTTCCGGAATGTGAGATTCGGTGCCGACCTACACATCGAATTACGGGTTATTCCCTCTAGGAATCTCCCCCAAGAGCGCACCGCCATCGTTAGGAAAAGCTATAAAGTCCTGAAGACAGGTCAAAGTTCGAAGACAGGTCTCTCGAAAAGTGTGTAGTGTAAGTAAGTGTAGGTGTGTGTGTAAAGGAGGAGACAAGGGCGAGGAATGAAAGATCGCAAGGGGGGGGGGCGAGACTTATTTGCTAGGGTACTGTTCCTGCATTCACCTGGTGTTGTAACTACGTAGTGTCGAAAATCCGCCACCATCGGGACTCAAGGCCTACGGCTTACCGGTCAATGAAGCTGCAGAGACAATTATTACATCCGAGCAATTGCAATCGTCTCTTTTGATAATTTAGAATGGTTTTGGGAGGGAGCGAATAATCAGTTTTCTACAAAAGAATCAATTAAAAATATTAGGGGAAACGAACTGACGAATGAAACGAAGACTACTCGCTTACGCTGTACCGTCTGAATACGTCCTAAGGATGCTCTTGGAAAAGCTTTGTTTTTCAATTTTCTTGATGTGAATATTTCGGTGAAGAAATCATAAACGAGGCATCTAGACGGCAGACTCTCTAACGGAAATAAATTAATATTCTTCCAGGCCACATCAAACATTCTAAGAGGAGGAAGCTCCCGACCGGTCTCCCGGCATGTGTGGTAGTGTAGTGCATGTTAGTGTGTGTGTGTGTGTAAGAGGAGAGGATAGGACAAGGAAGAGGAAGGAAAGATTGCGTGCGGTCTGTGGCCCATTTGTTAGGGTACTGCACGGGCATTCGCCTGGTATTGATAAAAGAACACGGAAAACCACCGATCAGAGCAGCTGGTCGCTGGTATTTTCCCTCCAGGCAGGGGCTGAATTCGACCAAGCTATGTAGCTAGTGTCGAAAATCCACCGTCGGGACTCGAAACCTAGGACCTCCCAGTCAGAGGCACTGCAGAGACATCAGTTGCTGCCCTGAGCCACCTCTCCCAGTTATTACTCATTTTGGACAATTCACGTCTTAATTGGACGGTGTTTTGCATCAACCGGCTATGCGACATCATACAAGTTTTGAGATAATCGTGTTCAAAGGTTTTATTACATTTTCAGCTCTAAAACTGTAATTTAATTATTTCATTCATTGAAGCGCCCAAACTACACAAACACGAGTGGAATATCTGGCACTTACCTGCATAATGTGAAATTAAGAACAGCAGATTTGAAGATCTAGGTTTAGAGCCGGTTGTTGCAAAACACAAAATCCCTGATGTGACTGCGTTATATTTTCATTAATTATAAGGCTATTTTTACAGATTTTGGACCAAACTTTTGCGTACACTTAGAACATGGTCCAATGCAAGTGATGGCGTCCATATCTCATTTTTTTTTTAAAATGACGCTTAGCCGGTTGATGAATAACACTGCCCAATTTTAACCCACAATGCATATTTTGTATTCGTTTACTATACTATTACACAAGTGAGTGGGCGACTGACCTACGACGGTGGGCTCGAGGTCGACGAAGACGGCCCGGGGCACGTGCTTGCCGGCGCCCGTCTCGCTGAAGAAGGTGTTGAAGGAGTCGTCGCCGCCGCCGATGGTCTTGTCGGAGGGCATCTGCCCGTCGGGCTGGATGCCATGCTCCAGGCAGTACAGCTCCCAGCACGCGTTGCCGATCTGCACGCCCGCCTGCCCGATGTGGATGGAGATGCATTCACGCTGAAACAGAAGAAGGTCGAATTTTGTTTGTTTTCTTTATTTTATCAAAAAAAAGTAAAACTTTATATGATGTATGGGGGAGGAGATTATCTGCGCACAGTTGAGGTGGAAACGTTCATGAATGGAGGCTCTAACTATAATAATAGTTATATCTACATTTTCTTTTGCTAAAATTTGAAGAAAAGGTTAGGGTATCCTGTATGAGAATAAATGTTCGCTAGAGGCATAGCGAGAGGGAAGACAAAATAGACCCTGTCTCCCCAACCTAGCTTACATTTTCATTAGAAGCATTCTTCAATTTTGAGGTGGTTTTCACAGTGGAAGGCTCACGTCGTCACGCTAGTTCAACGCACTGTTAGCAAGGATTCGAGAAACCCAGTTGTAGGGCCCTCGCTAGACACTTTCCGATCTATCTTTTCTCGTTTAATTTTCCGAAAGGAAATTCTCCCACATTGCAGGAGAAACCCAAGTGAGGGATCTGCTTTCGAGCGTAAAGTACATCAATGCAATACCTTAGGTAGGCATGTCTTTCTCTGCCGGGAAACATCTTAGAACGCAATGATTCGTCTCTGTACTTGAGTGTGCTGAATGTACTTGTATTATACTTCATATTTTTAATTGTTTTTATTCAATCAGTATGTTTAAAAAAATCCAATTACAGTAATGTGATGTAGTATACTTTGAATTAACTCTACAGTTTTATCATGATGTTAAATGTAACCTTCGTGCGTAATATGCATTTTAAAGATCTGATTAGTTTGTAGTTCAAAGCTAATGACAAGCACTCGCCATAAACTACTTAGAGGGAGACCCGGGTTGCTTAAATACATGTGGAAATAACAGTATTTCCCCGATTAGTATTTTGCTGTGATTTTATTGTCGTCTTTCGACAGATGAAGAAGGATTTAAAATCACTTCAATTTAGTTTAAGGTGTTTGCTGTCAGAGTTTCGTTCACTTGCTAAACACCTTCCGAAAGAAAATGTATGAAAGAAAAATATGACGATACTTTTATATTGATTCTGTATGTAGTTATTCTTTTCAAAGAAGTACAATTGCTTCTTTAATATTGCTTTGAATATCTGAAAATAATTCATTTCAGGGGAAAGATTTAACAATAGATAATTTGTTAATAATAAAAATAATAATAACAACAACAACATAGTACCCGTTTATTTTCGTTCGGGGTGACCTTTCTCTTTTGCCTCTCTCCCTTTCAAGGTGCTATCTATCGAGGCTTGAGAGGAATTATTAGGAACTCTTACGATAACTCACGCTCACTGGGGAAATCCCAGAGAAGAGCTTCATTGTGCTCCCTGATCAAAGACCGACGTAGCCCTTATACCCATCTCAGTTCTGTATAATTACAAACATGCCCGAGTTCCAAGGTACTCGTGTGCCCATATTCGAATTTGGGCCATTATTCTAGGTGTAGGGAACCTGTTCTTTAATCACGGAAGCAGATCTCACTTTCAGTTACGAGCACGGTGTAAAATATTTCTTACACCGTGGTTACGAGGCAGAACAAGCGTTTTTAGTGGATTGGAACAGAGATTATTCATGATGCAATGGGAATGCACACCATGCCGAAGTCACCACTGAAAATCTGCTTTGCATTGCCTCCTTGCCATACGTGGGAGTCGATCCCAGAGCCTTCCTGTCCGTGTTCGTGGGTTCACTTTCCCAGGCTCGTGCGATACCAGGTCGGCTACGCTTTGTTAATGCTATTTACACATTAATGAAAATGGTGCGATTTGATTCACTTTATAATTCTTACAAACGAAACGACGCGCGACCATTGATAAAAATTCACCTGTAACCGCGTGCTCACACGCGATTCTCCTATTACGAAAGCAGAGCCCGCTAGTCACGAACGAAAGTATTTACGAGGTGTTTGCTGATACGAGTAGGTTTGCTTTCACAAGACACTATTTTTATTCGTGGCAGACACTTTGCTACATTGCGTAGTGAACAGTGGTTCAGTAAATGGTGGATAATCTAAAATAAAACCAATAACCTTTGCAAGAATTAGTAGCACGTGTGTCAAAATTGTGTGTGGAAAATTGTATTCAGACTTCTATTGGTGTAAAGGAAAAAAAGAGAAACAGAAAATGGAATCATGTCCGAGTAATTACTCAACCATATTGGTAGAATTTAATTCCATATTGGTAGAATTTAATTCCATAATATTTCGATCATGAAGATTCATTACGCGAATGGAAGTTTAAAACCAACTTCTACTTACTCATTTCTGCTGAAGCAGATTGGGGTTTTAAGGTAAATCAGGAAATTGTTCTCATGTCATTTTGGTCGGTCTATTTGCTAGATCCGATTACGAAAATTGTTTTCCCTCACATCGTGAATATAAATTCCAGCTTTTAGCCCCTTCGGCATGCTACCCGCACAGCGAGTAGACACGACGGGTTGCAGATATTGACGTCATCTCGCGGCGTAAATTTAGACAAGCATATGCAAATGATGATGCCATTAACACATGATAAATAACATTATGAGTGAACGACACAGATTTGCCATCATTTATGAGCATTTATGAATGACTTATCTATGGAATCGAGTGAAAGCAATCTCTCTACGAAGAGTCACGGATTTGCAGTAGTCCGATGCTTAAAGATAGTTTAATTTTCAACCAACCCTCAGCTTCTTGGATTAATTGACAAAACGTTGATAGAAAACTTGGAAATGTCTACGATCGATCTCCTTATTATATAAACTTAAACTCTTGGGGAACATAATTCTAGTTTTTATAAAAATCTTTCTTTCCTCTATGACTTACTCTCAAGTGAACAGAGAAAAGCAATTGACCAGCGAGCACGAGCAGTTGACCACCACGAGTGGCTAAAACACTTAACCCTGATATTTCTTCGCAACCGCAAGAGAAATAACATTGTTTATATTTGTCATTATTTATTGTATTTTCTTTAATGAATTTTGTTTATTAATCCTGAAAAGATTTACATATTGACAACATAACGACCACATTTGCTTTTTGTATTGTGCTCGTATTGTAACCCTTTATCCAGTTCCAGTGTAAGGCCTCCCACTCGAAGGGTGTGTGAAAAGGGTCGCAGATAATAACTTTCAGGTTACCAAATCGCAAGAAGAGTTTTCAATACTGGTATGATTCATCAAAAACTAAAACATTGTCTAAGACCGAAGTACACCACTCTGTTCATTATTCGTTTTATTGTCTAAGGTCTTGGTACACGTTTCATTGCCCTTTTGGAATTGCTTCTTTCACTCCTACCTTTACATTGTCCTTGTCTCTAAATGTCCGGCGCCCGTTTTGAATTCGTCTGTATTTTTGGTATCGCATATTTATTTTCCCTTTTGTGTATCGCATGCTATATTGCTATTTACATGAATTTAATTTCTACAATTCACGAATTAATCTACATATTAAGACTCAATAATTCATATCATTTCATCAATTGACGAGTATTCAATTACAATGGAGGTAAAAAGTGTGTTTGGTTTCCATTGTAGGTTTTTTAGCGTTGCTGTAAAGTGAAAAACAATCAGCATCATTTTCATTTTAACAATAGATATTAGTGTCATCAGTATCGTAAAAGTAGTACTGTTTTAACATGAAAATCTGTTAAAGTAATTTCTCAAATGGTCATGTTCTAAAACTATGCTCTTGCTAGATTACAAATGCTAGCTTGCCAAATGTTTTATGAAGATCAATGCTTGATTGTAAATTATTATTATGTAATATTTCAGCGGGAGGAAATAATCTGGATTGTTGAAAAACATGTAAGGCTTGGAAGGCAGTAAAGATCAGAAAGGAGATGGCGAAACATACTACATCGAGAAGACGGAGAATTACAGTCGTTCCACGGTGCATTGGAGCAGAGCTGACCCATTATCTACGGCACGAGAGGTAATACATCAAACCACGATATCCCGGTGTTTGCACCGATTCTCTGAAATGGATAAGAACTAGCGGAAGACGAAAAAGGGGACAAACTCAACTCTCAAAGTGAGGCAAAGATTAAGAGGAAGAGAAAATTAGACAAGAACTATGACGATAACGATGCGCGAAATGTATAAATATGATTCAAGGAATGGGAATGGGAAGTGGAGCAGCCATGTGAAAAAGTGTAAAGACTAGAGCAGGCGTGTTGCTAATGGTATTCACAGAAATACGCTAAATAGCTCGGTACGTAATATCACAGATTACAGAGCATATTAAAATAAGACAAATATGTTTAAATGGAACGAATCTCCTTCTTAAGATCTAATCAGAGTCGTTCGCGTGCCATTGTAATTTTATATAAAACTAACCAGGGTTGACAACTTGGTTCCTTCTTAGAGTAAACTTGTAATACAAATAGAAAGATTGCTATCTTCTATGGTTGTAGAAGATGTAATGAGTAGTAATGTGCAATTCTCAGCAAATAAGTTTGTATTAAGCAGGCTTCAAGAGAGTAATTTGAGTGGTGAAGATGCGATCTAGAAATGACATTGAAACTTAATGTGCATTTTAAACTCTAAATCCAAGACTACCATTAACATCTTCGCTCACTGCAACTTTCAATGGGTCAAAATCATATAAATAGCACGCACACCTTTTATTCTTAGATGACGAATTAAGCAAGCAAAACCAGTTTAGTAGATCAATTAGACTTTACAAAAAATAATAAGGGCGAAAATAAAACAGCAGAGAATGAATTCCCGTTTTAGTGAACTCAATTCACAGTTTCTGTTTGTTTCAAGCATTATTTTCATGGTAAGTTAAATCCAATGGTTGATTGTAACAATACTTCCTTTTTCAAACACAATGAAGTGCAAGTGCGTGTTCGGAAGGTTGCATCTCATTCGAATTCTTAGTACGTGCAAAATTGCCTTTTTGCTCACATCACACATATGCAGAATTATTCATTTTCTTTTGATCGTAGATATCTTACCCTTGTGATATCATCAGCTTCTTGTATGATCTGAATAATACTGAAGTGTCATGAATTAGAATCAGCAGCACCGTCAATATTATTACACACTTTTGCCACCAAAATTATTCAATTCGAGTAACCGATTTTAATCGACAACTTTTTTCCTATTTCTGAATTAATTTTGTGTTATATCTGCCGTTTGCCGGTTTGGATTCAGTGCTCGTTGTGGCGAAAACAAGGCCATCTTGGCGTCGCGGCCAGGCGGTCAGCACCCTCTGGAGAGTCGTTGCGAGCGGGCGGGGGGGGGGGCGCCGGGCGATGGGCGAAGGCGGCGCGCGACGATAAGCGCCCGACGCCGCACGCGACGCCTCAAGAGCTGCTGCGGCGCGTTATTAACGGCTGAGCCGGTCCGGCGGGAGGCGCTTCCTGTGGCGTGCACCGCACCCGCGGTATTTCTACCCTGACCGCGCGCCCTGCTCCACTCCGCTCCGCCCCATTCTGCCCCGCCCCGCCCCGCCCCGCTTCGCCGCGCCCGCTTCCCCGCCCTGCTCCGGCTCGCCCCCGCCCCGCCATGCCACATCCCATCCCTCTCCTTCCGACTCCGTCCCATCCCACTTCGTCCCTCCCCGCCCTTTCCTGCCCTGCCACTGCCGACCGCTTCGCCCCTCCCCACCCCATCCTACTCTGCCCCGCCTGCCTCCCATCCCGTCCCACACTGTCCACCCCGGCCTGTCCCGCCATTTCCGACCGCTCCGCTCCGCCCCAGCCCAGACCCGGGCAGCCCCGCCGTGCTCTGGTCCGCCCCGCCCCGCCCCCTTGCACTCTTGCCGAGAGGGCACTGCCCCGTGCACCTCGTGCCAGAGGTGCACTTCCTTCTTTGCGATAGAGTTCAAAGTGGTAGACTGGAAGGCAAGAGAAGTTGTGCTCTGCTTAGACCTGAATATTTCGGGAAGCAAAAATGTTTTCCGAGAAACGTCTAATAAATACGATTATATCTAATCATCTTAGCTCATTAAATCAAAGTTAGCGTTACATAATTCGTAATATAATAGTATAAGAAGAAAGAATGAAGGGTTTATACGATGATATGATGATATATTATTTCGTATTCGCGAGTATCAAGTATATAACTGAAAAAGCAAGTTTATATACTAAGTTTGTATTCACAACTATTCTATCGAGTTTAATTCAGAACGTTTCCTACGGCTAATTAAAACTTACAGGAATTAAACCTAGTTTTCATTTCTGACTTTTCTCGTACTTCTGGCGATATTAATTCCATGACTGATTCAATATTTTAGTATTTTGCTCGGTCGTTGTGGCTGACCGTCACCACCGCACCGATCGTCTCATTTGAACGAAACTAGAACAATGACTCAAGATTAATGTCGTCTCAATGTTTTTTTTCAAACATCGCTGCAATTGACCGACACCTTTCATCACAATGACTATTGCAATAAAACGAGTTGCAGATATAAAACAAACTCCATCTAATAAGAGAATTATACAAAGGAAGTAGAAAAATAATGCTTTTAGGGCGCTATTTCCTTTTGTTCGGATTCTCTGACCCACTTTACCAGGCTGTCTTAGTGATACCGTAAGTAACATGTTGGAGAACGCGAAAATCTTGCACGTCTTAGTGCTGCTACCTTCCCATATTTATATCCGATCGCTACGTGGGATCCATCTGCAGTTGCCCCTAGGCCCAAATTGGAGTTATTTTTTTTTCTCAGAACTGGAATGAATGAATGAATGACTGATGAATTGGTGGTGCTGATACGATACATTGTATATGTACTGACAACCATGCTGCAATCGTACGATGAAAATATTCATGATTTATACGGAATTCAGACCCATTCCGCTTTCCATATATCGACCTTTGCTGTAACCGACGACTCCGCTTAGAACAGACCATAAACATATTAGTGTGATACATCTTAACTTGATTTATCTGATCGGCTATTCGTTAAATTCTTTATCTGGTGGTCCAAAACATTTTTGCGTCCGGAATTTCTGATTCGGTTAAAATTTACTCGTATTTTGGACTTCAACATTTGTATTGAGCTTAATTAAGTTATATACTATCTTATGAAAAAGATTTTGGGATGATTATTCCTTAAAAACTTCCAGTATTCCGTAACACCTTAATCTTCAGTACATCCATAATTATGATATAATACATTGGGTCTACTTTCAATTGCCATGCTACGCGGGTAAGAGAAGCACAATGTTTAGCCATCTTAGTTGTGTTTCATTTGTTCCGAACTCTCTCAACTTTAAAATTATTTATTTTAATTTAATGATGCTTCTCCGCTCCTTCTATTTACAAGAACGTATAATTCTGAAGATGAGTTTTGTCGTGTTCCAGTTGGAAAAGGGGGACACAAATGTAACATCCTGCGTGCTTCCAGGTCATCATTCAAAAACCAACTTCTTTCAACGAAAACTTTAATTTATCTCAGACATGGAACAAAAATCTGAAAAATTTAGTAAAGTACATCAAAAATCTTTAAAATGGCAATTGTTTACTACAGTGTTAATCGAAATCGTTAACATGTACATCCTCAACCTTCATCCGAGCGAATGATATTTAAATAAAAACATAAATACCGAAAAATGGAGAAAATATATATTTCTGACGTTGGATATTCTTCTTTCTTTTTGATTCAATCATGGACACATCTGGTAAAAAAACACATTAGCGCATGTTATGTTACTATTGATCTTCTTTAAAACTTAATTCCCAGTTGGACTATTTTAATTTCGCATTTTCTTGTATGTTTTACTT